>JAPDNY010000635.1:0-29214 GCA_029375565.1 Gekko gecko
GTCTCAGGCTGAGGTCTTTCGCATCACCTCCTACCTGGCCCTTTTAAATGGAGATGCCGGGGACTGAACCTGGGACCTTCTGCATGCCAAGCAGGTGCTCTACCACTGAGCCACAGCCCCTCTTTACAGCTCTCCAGGGTCTCAGGCTGAGGTCTTTGCAGATTCTGGAAAAAGAGCTGCATTTTTTCTTCTTGCCTGGCATACTTGAGACAATCCAGCTCCCTGTGATAACGCTATCAATACATCTGTAGACTTTGTTGGCTATTATATATTATATTCAGAAACCGCAAGTGATTATTTCTGTTTCTGGTTGCTACTATAAGTGTTCCTGGTTGATTCCGGAAGCCCCCCTCTCAGATAATAATACGGCTGATTCATGTGCATGAATAAGCAACAGAACTTCCATTCCGTCTCATATATGCTTTCCTTTTGTCAAAAAACGCTTCTGTGTCATGATCTATACTTCTTGTTCCAAGTTTTTGACTGTTTGGTGTAAAAAATTCTCATTATCAGTAAAAACCCAACTTTTAAATTTGTTGAGACGTAGCTATATATTGTCTCACAAAGTATACACAAGACAGATGAAAAGGACACCTTTCATCCATCGTCTGTCCACTTTATGAGAAAATATATAGCAACGTCTCAACAAATCTAAAAGTTTTTTGAAGGATAAATTTTTTAAACACCACTATGTAAGACAATCACTGTTCGGGACATGGACGAGATATAGAAAATTCTTCTCAGAAGAAAGACCACTTTGGATTGTACCAGCGGAAGTAATTAATCCATATTCAAGAAACCAAGGACTAGATTGGCTACCTTATAAAAACCTTTTAAAATCTGAAGGGAAAAATTTTGTGTTAAAAGATAGATTTGATGTTGAATTTGAATATGATTGGTTGAAGTATAGACAGATTTATGATCTATTTAAGACCGATAAAAGAGAACATGGTTTTAGAGCTAAGAACATTGAAATTGAAACGGTATGGCTTGAGAAAGATAAAAAAATGATCTCTAAACTGTACAAGGTGTTATTGAAATGGTATACTGAGGATGAAGTTGTAAAGGAGCAAATGATAAAATGGGCTGTAAATGTTAATAATGAGATATTAATGACATCTTGGGAATATTTGTGGAAAAAATCAATGAAAATTTCAACGTGTGTAAATGTTAAAGAGAATTGCTATAAAATGATGTACAGATGGTATATGACGCCTAAAAAATTGCTATTATAAATGAAAGTATGTCCAACAAATGTTGGAAATGTAAAAAACATGAGGGGTCTTTTTACCATATGTGGTGGACATGTGATAAGGCAGTAAAGTATTGGACAGAGATCCACAATGAGATACAAAAATTTTTGAAATGTACCTTTAAGAAAGACCCACAGATGTTATTGTTAGGTCTTAAAATGGAAGAAATAAATGTAGCCAAGAGAACACTGTTATGGTACTTGACTACAGCAGCAAGACTGACTTTTGCTCAATGTTGGAAACAAGATAAAGTACCTGAAACATGGGAATGGATTAAAAAGACGTTGTTTTTAGCAGAAATGGACAAATTAACAAGAAAATTAAACAACGAAGAAGATGAAACCTTTTTGAAGACTGGAAAGACTTTCAAAAATACTTGTTGAAAAACTGGGACATTAAACGTGGTTTGATCTGTTTTGATAGTTATTAAGTGGAAAATGAAATAGAATTAGATTTCTGAATTGTTACCGTTTGCTAGAGAAAATAAGTTTAGAAATAATTGTAATAGAATAAGAGAGATATTAATGGGGTGGGAACGGTGCGGGAAGTCTTGTTTGGGGGGGAGAAGGGAAATTAGAAAAATGGGTATGTAGGTTGGTTGAAAATGTTTGAACATGTGATATATCCAATAATAAATTGTATTTACCAAAAAAAAAAAATAAAAGTTTTTTGAAGGATATGTGATAAGGAAAAGTTTCCTCCAATGGCACAAAGCACTTTGATTCTTCTTGAGAACTGGACGTACCGATTGACTTTACTGAGGACTGAATTACTAACTATGGACGTGTGTTATGAATTTTGGATATGATGTGTGATTGATTTATATTGTATTCTGTTGATAATATAGTCACAAAAGCTGCACAGTGATTTTTTCACATATTTTCTTGTTTGAACCTCCTGGTGGGGCCTGGAAATCTCCCAGAATTCCAATTGATCTCAAGACTGCAGTGATCAGTTCCCTATCGAAGACTGTAGCTTTGACGAACACGTAGGCTGAGGTCAGACTGGCAGTTTGCCCCGAGATAGGCACGTGCCAGAAACGTTTCACAAACGGATTAAAGGGGCTGTTCATACAGGCACATCCATCAGGCGTTCCTCAGCCGTACTCAGCCTGTCTTGTAGCGCTTGCCACCCGAGTTTAAGAAATACCTGGTGAAAGTGGTAGCAAACCCTGGAGAGCGCGTTCATCCTGCTTCAGGGACGTGTGAACGTGAAGAAGCTGATCCAGTAAGGGATGCACTCATGCGCATGAATGCATATGCGCATGAGCCCATAAGCGCATATGTGCATGAGCCCATAAGCGCATATAACCGGATTACATTACAAAAAGCCACCTACAGCCACGCCTCCACCGGGGCAGGCCAACAGTATGAACATTCCCTTGTGCGTCCTCCCCGGTACGGTCCCACATCAGTCGGTGCAGTGCGACCAGGAAAACCCGGAACACATTGTTCCAGGTCTTTTTGCTATGACTCCTCGCGATTCAGACTGCCAGTCTGACCTCAGCCCTTCATCACCCTGTTCAGTGGGTCCACCCTGTGCGCCCTAAGGCTCATTCGTTTTGATCAGGGCTTGCAAGACAATGGCATATCTTTTGGGGCTATCCTTAGCACGCACCTGCCTCCAGAAACCCATCTCCTGGCTCAACCACACCTACCTCTCTCCTGTGCAATGAAGATTTCTCCAGATTCTGTCCTCTGACCATTTCCTGGTTCATTATTATTATAAGAAGAGGAGATTGGATTTATACCCTGCCCTTCACTCGGAGTCTCGGAGCGGCTTACAAATTCTTCCTCTTCTCACAACGGACACCCTGTGAGGAAGAAGAAGAAGAAGAAGAAGAAGAAGAAGAAGAAGAAGAAGAAGAAGAAGAAGAAGAAGAAGAAGAAGAAGAAGAAGGAGGAGGAGGAGGAGGAGGAGGAGGAGGAGGAGGAGGAGGAGGAGGAGGAGGAGGAGGAGGAGGAGGAGACTGATTTATACCCCGCCCTTCACTGCCCAAAGGTGTCTCAGAGCGGCTTACAAACTCCTTTCCCTTCTCCTCCCCACAACAGACACCCTGTGAGGTAGGTGGGGCTGACAGAACTTCTGACAGAAACTGTCCTTGAGAGAACAGCTGTGCCAGAGCTTGTGACTGACCCAAGGTCACATCAGCAGGTGCAAGTGGAGGAGTGGGGAATCAAACCCAGTTCTCCCAGATAAGAGTCTGCGTACTTAACCACCACACCAAACTGGCTCTCTGCTGGAGAACTTCACACCCTCTCAGACTCTTCCCAGTGGAGCCAGTCCACAGATTCCCCTGCTGTTGTCACACACTGACGAGAGACCTAATCATGGAATCATAGAGTTGGACGGGACCTCCAGAGTCATCTAGTCCAACCCCTGTACACTCAGGGCATCTGGTTATCTCACCTAGGTTCCCCCATTAGCATCTCCCCCAAAGAAAACTTCCAGTCTTTCTTTGTAGGCTTGTCAGATCTAGGTTGGGAAATTCCTAAAGATTTGGGGGTGGAGCCCGGGGAGGGTGGGGTTTGGGGAGGGGAGGCGCCTCATTGGCGTATAACGCCACAGAGTCCACCCTCCAAAGCTGCTGTTTCCTCCGGGGCACCTGATCTCTGTACTCTGGAGATCGGTTGAGATTCTGGGAGCTCTCCACGCTCCATCTGGAGGTAGACAAACCTAGACAGGAGTGAGTTCCCCCTCCCGGCTCGGGCCCTTCTCGCGGCGCTCTCTCATCATTCCACCACGTAACTTTATTACATGACATTAAGAGAATCTTTCTGCCTTCAGTTTATTAATTTTCATCGTCCCTCTCCGGTTCTTCCCCCCTCCCTTTTATATCATATCTCTTGGCAATTATTTTAAATTGTAAACTTTTGAGTGCATTGCATAAAAATGTAGATAGCGAGTAAATAAATGAAATAAAGTTATATTAGGAGTGCATACCCACAAAATGAAGCTACTTCTGTGCTTGGCTAAAGACTATTTATTTGGGAAATCTTCAGGGAAATCTGCAGGAAAGGTCGACGGTGCAAACTCGTGACGAGAAGGCTCGAGTCGTTTCGGATTGCTCTTTGCGGGCCGAGCTCCTCCTGCGTCCCTTGTGTGTAAACAGCCAACTGACCACGACTGATTGCAGCTGGTCTCTTGCGGACTTTCTCAGTCTTGCCCTTAGGGTTGGCAAGCGCCCCCTGGTCACCAGCGTGGGATGGGGGGGGGTAGGGTTGTTGGATCCAGGTTGGCAGACGCATGGAGATTTGGGGATTGAGCCTGGGTAGGACAAGGACCCCAGTGGGGTGCAATGCCCTAGTGTCCACCTGTTGGCTGTCAGAGCTCTCTCGGCCCCACCTACCTCACAGGATCCCTGTTGTGGGGAGGGGAAGAGAAAGAAGTTTGTAAGCTGCTCTGAGACTCCGAGTGAAGGGCGGGGTACAAATCCAATCTCCTCCTCCTCCTCCTCCTCCTCCTCCTCCTCCTCCTTCTTCTTCTTCTTCTTCCTGTCCTCCAAAGGTGGCAGGAAGAAGTCTCTGAACTGTTCACTCTCCCTCCCCACCATTCTTAGCGCTGGTTTCTTCCTTCAGCAGCCTCAGCCAGTATACGTTCAGTGAGGAAACTGCTCCTCAGACGGAAATGACGGTGCTTGGCCATTTCCGGTGTCCTGGGACCTGATGAAGGGAACTTTTATACCCCCAAAATCTCATTGGTCTTTCATATGCTCCTGGGCTTGAACCTAGCTCCTCTACTGAAAACCAACACTGCAGAATTGCTTTCTGTTGCCCCAGAAGGTCAGACCAGAACCAATGGATTGAAATCAAAGGCATAGGAATCAAAGCACAGTCCTCACAATGGAGGGAAGTAAGCAATGGGTTCCCATAAGGATCAGTATTGGGGCTGGTACGATTTAATTTAATTTATTCATCAATTATCTGGAACTAGGGGTGAGTAGTGTAGTGGTCAAGTTTGCAGATGACACCAAATTACTAAGGAGAGTGAAAACCCCCAGCTGACTGTGCAGAGCTCCAAGAGGGCCTCCACAAACTGGGTAAGTGGGCGACCATGTGGCAAATGAAGTTCAGTGTTGGAAAGTGTAAGGTGATAAGAATATATGAGAAGCCAATGTTGGATCAGGCCAGTGGCCTATCCAGTCCAACACTCTGTCATACAGTGGCCAAAAATACCAGGTGCCATCAGGAGGTCCAGCAGTGGGGCCAGGACATCAGAAGCCCCCTCCCACTGTTGCCCACCCCCCAAGCACCAAGAATACGGAGCATTACTTGCCCCAGACCGAGAGTTCCTATCTATACCTTGTGGCTAACAGCCACAGATGAACATGTCTGCTCCATATGTTTATCTAATTCCTCTTGAAACTGTCCATGCTTGTAGCCACCACCACCTCCTGTGGCAGTGAATTCCATGTGTTCATCACTCTTTGGGTGAAGAAGTCCTTCCTTTTATCTGGAAACATCAAGGAACTTTTTAGGCCACATTTTGTTTTCTGGAATCTGGAGTGAAATGCTTTCTGAAGTGGCACTTTAGGGACATAAGAATAGAAGAGAAGCCCATGTTGGATCAGGCTAACGGCCCATCCAGTCCAACACTCTGAGTCACACTGTGGCCAAAATTACTATGGGCCATCAGGAGGTCCAGCAGTGGGGCCAGGACAATAGAAGCCCAATGTGATGCACATTGGGACAAAAAAATATCCCAGCTTCAATTATAGGCTAATAGGATATGAACTTGGCGGGACCGAGAGGGGGAAAGATCTTGCCATCATAATAGATAGCGCAATGAACGTATCAATCTGGTGTGCTTCAGCAGTGCAAAAGGCAAACTTGGGGTTATTAGGAAAGGGATTGAAAATAAAATATTGTAATCCTCCTGTAATGCCTCCTCCTCCTCTTCTTCTTCTCCTTCTCCTCCTCCTCCTCCTCCTCCTCCTCCTCCTCCTCCTCTTGAAAGCTCTTCATGACCTGGGACCTACCAACCCACCGTCCTGCCCCTCCCATTATCACCCGGTGTAACAGCTTCACTTCACAAACCCTCCCAACAGGATACCTTGGATGGTTCTTGTAAGAGAGTGGGCTTTTTACCATACAGTCTCAGGTTCCTACCCCTGCTCATAGATCCTCGCGACACCATCAGTGGACCCAGCAACATCAGCCAGACCATCTCAAGTTCTGACTCCTGCTCATCCTCTAATGTGATTGATGCCATCACGTGTCAGCAGTACCCGCCCACCCTCTACATTGGACAAACAGGCCAGTCCCTATGACAAAGAACAAACAGACATAAGTCTGACATTAGGAACTATGATATTCAAAAAAACAGTAGGAGAACTTTTTAACCTTCCAGGACACTCAGTTGCTGACCTAAGAGTAGCAGTTCTCTTACAAAAGAATGTCACAGGGAGATCAGAAAGGGAAACTGCTGAATTACGACTAATAATGAAGCTCAAGAGAATGCATCCTCCTGGACTGAATGGAGACCTAGGTTTCCTGTCTCATTACCAAGGGTGATTTTTCCCCCCACACCTACCACCCCTCTGCATATCATGCCTGCTATTGTCATTCGGCATCTGAAATCACTCCATGTTCCAGATACAAGGCAGAAGGACTCACATTCTGGCTGTATCTGAGGAATTGAGCTGTGACTCCCCCCCCCCCGACCACAACTTACCCCACCACAAATTTTGTTAGTCCACTGGACTCTGGCTCTTTTCTGCTGACAATATTAGGAAAGCATCCACTCTGTTGAGATTCTAGAAGTTGCATGTGGCAGATTTATCCAGGAGTGTTTTCACCCTGCTCTTTAATTTTTTGATTACATGTGTTCATTAGCTTTTACGGTTTTGTAATTGTATCTTTATTATCATTTTAACCTGCCTCTGAGCTAAAGTGTTCTAAACAGATAAAGAAATGTCCTGGTTTTTAATAACCCCGTGTAACAGCGACCAGGTTTTTTTGTCCTCGTAAACAAGAGAACATATAATCGTGCAATTAAAAAGCTTTTGCAGCGTTTTAGAACGGCCTGGAATTGCATCCCATTGACCAAAGGCCAAGACAACATTACTTGGAAGCTCAGGTGTTTGCCCTCCCCAGTAGTATGGCTGGGCTCGCTTCTCGAGGCTTCTGGAACCATCTGTTCTGAAAGCCCCACAAGGCAGGGCCACTCCCAACTGGGTGTAATTATAGCCCACAAGATAATCTACTTTTTTCTTTTCAACATGATACTTTTTTTAAAAAAACACCCCACCCTTCTTCCAAAAAACTCAATTCAATAAACAGGGTTTCCCCTCAACTGTTTTCCCTTTACAACATCCCCATGTGGTAGGCTAGGCTGAAAAAGAGTATCGGCCACAGAGTTACTCCATGAGCTTCAACACAGAGTGGCTTCAGAGGGTAGCCATGTTGATGGTCTTCAGCAGAAGAGGAGGAGGAAGAGGAGAGAAGAAGAAGAGGAAGAAGAAGAAGAAGAAGAAGAAGAGATTGAATTATACCCCGCCCTTCACTACCCGAAGGAGTCTCAGAGCGGCTTACAAACTCCTTTCCCTTCCCCTCCCCACAACAGGCACCCTGTGAGGTAGGTGGGGCTGAGAGAACTTCTGACAGAAACTGCTCTTTCAGGAACAGCTGTGCCAGAGCTTGTGACTGACTCAAGGTCACATCAGCAGGTGCCAGTGGAGGAGTGGGGAATCAAACCCGGTTCTCCCAGATTAGAGTCCACGCATTTCACCACTACACCAAACTGGCCCTGGATTCAAGTCCGGTAGCACCTTAGAGACTAACAGGATTTTGGGAGTACGACCTTCCAAGACAAAGGGACCTTTCACTCTTGAAAGCTCATACCCTGAAAATCCGGTTGGTCATTAAGGTGCCACTGGAATCAAATCAAGGCAGAATAGGGATTTGAACCTAGGCCTCAGTTTAACCCCCAGTTGCTTCGCTATATTGGCAATCAGTGCAGAACACTGCTGGATCATACCAGACATCCATCTAGTCCAGCAGTCTGTTTCCAGCAACGCCAACCATGGCATGGAGCCAAATCTCATCCCAAGGTATTTATCTTGAAGTAACTGATATTTAGAGGTAAAGCATCTCTGAACCTGGAGGCTTCAAAGATAATTGGTAGACCCTCTTTCTCCATGAATGGGCCGTGTTCCCTTTTAAAGTTAAACCAGAAAAAGAAGAGGAAGAGGAAAAAGAGGAAGAGGAGGAGGAGATTGGATTTATATCCCACCCTTCACTCGGAGTCTCAGAGCAGCTTACAAACTCTTTTCCCTTCCCCTCCCCACCACAGACACCCTGTGAGGTAGGCAGGGCCGAGAGAGCTCTGACAGAAACTGCTCTTTTTCAAGAATGGCTGTGCCAGAACTATGGCTTGCCCAAAGTCATCTAGCAGCTGTGAGTGGAGGAGTGGGGAATCAAACCCAGTTCTCCCAGACTAGAGTCCACGCACTTAACCGCTACACCAAACTGGGATGATGTTTTCTTTTGTCTGCCATGAATCTACCGCTCATTAGCTTCACTGGGATTCTGGTATTACGGGGGCATTTTTCTCCATCCACTTCCTCCTTTCTGTGGTTCATTTTATAAATTTATATCACATTCCCCTTTTCAGATTCTTCACCTCTTGTATTGTCCCATGAGAACAGGTCACAACCCAGACAAGACTTGTCCGATATCAGCTTGGGGAGTGGGGGCGGTCTTCTCCCTCCCCTACAAACCCCCTCAAACATACCATCTACACTGAATCAGCAGGGGGTAAGACAGAAAAGAAGGAGGTTTTATTTGATTCGATTTACAGGTGGGATTCACTGTAGATGTCTGCCAGTGGGCATAAGCAGCCTGGGGCGGAGACTCCGGCTCAGTTCTTCCCAATGCTCCCTCTAAGCCGTGGGGTCTCGTGAGCAAAAAATTCTACTTTGCGAGCTCCTGGCATTAAAGTTGTGAGTGAGCGATTGGGCTACTGCATAAACTAGTTCATTCTGGAGCCCTCCTTCCTGAGCAAAGACAAAATTGCGTGAGCCGGAAGCTAAAAAACTGAGCTAGCTCACACTAACTCAGCTTAGAGGGAACACCGGCTGCCTCCCACTCTATGTAGGTACATGTTTCAGGTTTAAGGGGGGACATGATGGCTCTCTTGAAGTATTTGAAGGGCTGTGTCCAGGGGTCTTTTCGTAGAAAAACAGCTGCAGGAGCTCATTAGCATATGGTATGCTAATGAGCTATTAGGCTATTAGCATATGCCACGCCCCCTGACAGCACCAGAAGTGATGTCAGAAGGGGAAGCAAAAGGGGGCGGCATCTTCAAAAGCCTCCACTTCCTTTGCTGTTCTGGGTGGGGGAGCTAAGAGAGAAGGGGTTTAAAGTTTAAACTCCTTCTCATGAGAGTTGGGCCACAGAAGGAGGAAAGAGGGAAGGAAAGAGAGAGAGTAGAGAGAAGGAAAGAAGGAAGGAAATAGGGAAAGAAAGAGAAGGAAAGAAGGAGGGAAAGAAAAAGAGGGAAGAAGGAAGGAAACAGGGAAAGGAGGAAAAAAGAGAAGAGAAGAAGGTGGGAAAGAAAGAAAGAGAGAAGGGAAGAAGGAGGGAAAGAGGAAAAGGAGAGAAGGAAAGGAAGGAATGAAAGAAATTCGGCAGCAATTTGGCCCCATTATATCCTATGGGCCATTGAAGTCAATGGTGAAAACATAGGGTATATTCTGGGGGCTGAGGAGGGGGCTTGAGGGAGAGGCTCCAAACTCACAGGGTAGCTTATGGAGCCTCTCCCCAAGGTACCCACCAAGTTTCAAGAACATTGGACCAGGGGTCCAATTCTATGGGCCCCAAAACAGGTTGCCCCCATTCCCTCTATTGTTCTCTATGGTGGGAAAAAAGTTACTTTTACAATGGAGGGAATAGGGGCAACCAGTTTTGGGCCCCATAGAATTGGACTCCCTGATCCAATGTTCTTGAAACTTGGTGGGTATCTTGGGGAGAGGCTCCATCAGCTACCCTGTGAGTTTGGAGCCTCTCCCTCAAACCGCCTCCCTCCAGCCCCCAGAATATACCCTATGTTTTCACCATTGACTTCAATGGCCCATAGGATATAATGGAGCTGAAACTGACATTCGGCTGCCTGAAAGACTCCCAGGGATGCCGGCTGGGGGCGGGGCTTGGCTCCTGAGCTCCCACCCCCCAAAAGACCCCTGGCTGTGTCACTTGGAGGAGGGCAGGGAGCTGTTCCTGGGGGCAGCAGAGGAGAGAGACTCCCCAGAATGGGTTTGAATTAAGGGGAAGAAGGTACCGGCTGGATCTTAGGGAAAACTTTTTTACAGAAAGCACTGGAATCAGCTGCCGGGGCGGGGGGGGTTGAGCTCCCTCCCACTGGCAGTCTTTAGGCAGTGTGAAAAGCACTAAAACCGATGCATGGCTCAGTGATTCAGCTCATACTTTACTCATACCTAGGAAAAACCGGAGATGCAATGCAGGGCCGGAGGCCCGCTTAAAAGCCAGTCCAAACCACACCCCAGACACACACCAGCACCCGTGATAGGTCTATTTACGGTGTAACTCCCACCATAGGTTCCCGCCTGGATCCGGGCCAGCCAATTGGCTAGGTTTAGGATCCTCTCCGTCCATTGTCTCAGGATGCGGAGCTTCGGCCGCTCGCAGGACCATGCGGAACCCTGACCGCGTGCATGGTCTCTGTTGGCACACAACACAGTGGCTGGATGAACATTGCCCATGTTGTGTCCTGGAATGTGAATCCATGCTATACATTCCTATGTTAAGCTTGATTTCAAATGTGGCTCTTCAGCTGTCGCATTACTATTGGCTGGTTTCTGAGAAACCTCCGTGCAGAACCAATCATCTTGTAAATATGTATCAAAACGGGAACCATTGTGATTGGACCTTATCTCTGTATTTTCATTGGTCCTTAACTTATTTTGGGAGTGGCTTTGACAGCCCGGGAGAGTTTAAAAGAAGGAGCTGTGCTCCACTGTTTCGTGGTGTGTTTGTTGTGGTGTTCTGAGTTGGTGTTTGCTGTTACAAATAAAGCTGAAATCACTTTTGCAGAAATCCTGTTGTTGAGTGGCATACTTAACAGGCCAGGGATATTCTAGGCTGACCCTGCGTTGTGCAAGGGATGGGACTAGATGGCCAGCAGGGCCCCTTCCAACTCTGTGGTTCTATAACACCTGAACAGGGCTGTAAAACCCAGTCGGAATAATCCGGACGAGGAGCCGTGCCTTCCGGTGCGAATGCATCGTTGACGCCAAGTCTACCCGCTCTTCTCCCTCCTTTCTTATGGATTTCAGATGGTATCAGCAAAGAAAACATCCATCCACTACGGAGAGCTAGACCCTAATTACAGCATAAATATTTTACCTCTTAATTCTTTACCCTTATTATTTACACATCGGGTCCCAAAATAATAAATCCTCCTTTTTGCTTTTCTCTAATAGATTTTTGTATTATCATATATATTAAATTCACAGTTCCAAATTCTTTTTGATTTGATTGTCTTCCACCCTGCTGGAATGCACTTCATTAAAAACAGGAGACCCTGCAAAATGTCGCTTAATTTTCTGTCTCCTGAAAAAGGAAAAGCGCCCTTTCTCTCCAGTAGGAAGGTCTCCCGTTCCTTGCATTCTTCTTGATGTTTGCCATGTGTTCCCACATCACACCAACATACACCAATGGGTTCAGTGCTGGGTTTGCCAGGCAGTGCAGCAGTGACCCATCCCCATTAAAGATGACCCATTCGCTACCCAAACTCATGAGAGAGTGGCAGGGGGAGATGGGGGCGTAAAAAGGGCGAGCTGGTTGCAGTGGTGGAAGCAATGAGAGTTGCCCGGCACCTCCCATGCCACATCAGAGCCAGGCCATTTGGCTCAAACCCAGCTCCTGGTGGCAAGGGAGCAGGAAATGGTTGCAGGGTTTTTTTAAGAGCCTTGCTAGATCAGACCAATAGTCCATCTAGTCCAGCATCCTGCCTCACACAGTGGCCAACCAGTTCCCTGGAGGGCCAACAGCAAGGCATTGGAGACTGAAGCCTTCGTAGGAACCTCAGAAGAGCCCTGCTAGATCAGAGCACTGAGGGTCCATCCAGTCCAGCCTCCTGTCTCACACAGTGGCCAGCCAGTTCCTCTGGAGGGCCAGCAACAGGGCAGAGAGGCCAAGGCCTTCATGAGAACATCAGAAGAGCCCTGCTGGATCAGACCAGTGAAGGTCTATCTAGTCAAGCATCCTCACATAGTGGCCAGCCTGTTCCTCTGGAGGGCCAGCAACAGGGCAGAGAGGCCAAGGCCTTCATAAGAACATCAGAAAATCCCTGCTGGATCAGACCAGCGAGGGTCCATCTAGTCCAAAATCCTGTCTCACATTGTGGCCAGCCAGTTCCTCTGGAGGGCCAGCAACAGGGCAGAGAGGCCAAGACCTTCATAAGAACCTCAGAAGAGCCCTCCTGGATCAGACCAGAGAAGGTCTATCTAGTCCAGTATCCTGTCTCACACAGTGGCCAGCCAGTCCCTCTGGAGGGCCAACAACAGAGCAGAGAGGCCAAGGCCTTCCTAAGAACATCAGAAAATCCCTGCTGGATCAGACCAGTGGAGGGTCCACCTAGTCCAGCATCCTGTCTCACACAGTGGCCAGCCAGTTCCTCTGGAGGGCCAACAACAGGGCAGAGAGGCCGAGGCCTTCATAAGAACATCAGAAAATCCCTGCTGGGTCAGACCAGCGAGAGTCCATCTAGTCCAAAATCCTGTCTCACACAGTGGCCAGCCAGTTCCTCTGGAGAGCCAACAACAGGGCAGAGAGGCCAAAGTCTTCCCCTGATGTTGCCTCCTGGCTCTTGGATGCAGCGGTTGACTATCTCTGAACACAGAGGGTCCCCTGCGGTCCCCAGCACAGGCCAAGACCAAAGAGAGCAGCCACCTGGCGAAACCCTGCTGGGTGTTAGCTTGGCTTTCTGCTGGCTGCCAGCACAGCAGCTCCCTAGAAGCTAGAAGAAGTCCCAGTAAGCTGATGGGTCAGTCCACACCTGAAGATGGGGACTGGAGCACAGACAAGGTCGCCCGCCTCCAGGCGGGGCCTAAGACTCTCCCAGAAGTCCAATGCACTTCCGAGCTACAGAAATCGGTTCTCCTGGAGAAGACGCTTGCTTTGGACTCCGTGGCATCGCATCACTGCTGAGTTTCCTCCTCCTCCCCAAACCCCGCCCTCCTCAGGCTCCACCTCCAAATCTCCAGGAATTTCTCACCTGTGGTTGCAGAAGCCAAGGCAGGGATCACACGGCAGTGGGAGATACAGCCCAGTCCGGAGAACGGCGGTCCTGGTGGTTGTATGGTTGCCAGTTTCCAGCTGGGGGCTGGAGATCTCCTGGGATTACAACTGGTCTCCTGGCAACAGACATCAGTTCCTTTGCAGAAAAAAGGCTGCTCTGGAGGGTGGAGTAGATGGAAGGAGGAGGAGGAGGCCTGCCCTTCACTTGGAGTCTCAGAGCAGTTTACAATCTCCTTTCTAGGGTTGCCAGGTCTGGGTTGGAAAATATCTAGAGACTTTGGGGGTGGAGCCAGGAGAGGGTGGGGTTTGGGGAGGGGAGGGGCCTCAGCATGGTGCAATGCCACAGAGGCCCCCCTTCAAAGCAGACCTTGTCTCCAGGGGAGCTGACCTCTGTCAGCTGGAGGCCAGTTGTAAAAACAGGAGAAGAAGAAAGCTAATGCAATCTTAGGATGCATTAACAGAAGCATTGTGTCCATATCACGGGAGGTGGTAGTCCTGCTTTATTCTGCTGTGGTCAGGCCTCACCTGGAGTCCTGTGTCCAGTTTTGGGCACCACCCTTTAGGAAGGATGTTGACAAGCTCGAGCGTGTCCAGAGGAGGGCAACCAAGATGGTGAGAGGGTTGGAATCCAAGTCTTATGAGGAAAGGCTGAAAGAGTTGGGAATGTTTAGCCTGGGAAAGAGAAGGCTTAGAGGGGACATGACTGCAGTATTTGAAGGGCTGTCATGTAGAAGATGGAGCAGATCTATTCTCTCTTGCTCCGGATTGCAAGACTAGATCTAATGGGTGGAAATGACAAGGGAGTCATTACCGGCTAGATATCAGGAGAAACTTCCTAACTGTAAGAGCGGTTGAGCAGTGGAACAGCCTGCCTCGGGAGGTAGTGGATGCTCCTTCCCTGGACGTTTTCAAGTGGAGGCTGGACGACCATCTTTTGGGTATGTTGTAGGTATGTAGGGCTATCTTTTGGCTCTGCTCCTGCAGAGTGCAGGGGGTTGGACTAGATGACCTGCAAGGTCCCTTCCAATTAAATAAATTCTAACATTCTATGATTCTATGAGATCCCCAGGCCCCACCTAGAGGCTGGCAGCCCTAGATTCCTTTCCCTTCCCCTCCCCATAACAGACACCCTGTGAGGTGGGTGAGGCTGAGGGAGCTCTCTCGAGAACTGCCCTTGAGAGAACAGCTCTGAGAGAACTTGTGACTGACCCAAGGTTGCACCAGCAGCTGCAAGTGGAGGCGTGGGGAATCAAACCCGGTCCTCCCAGATTAAAGTCCGCACTCCTAACCACTACACCACACTGTCCCTCCCCTCACCAAACCCCATCTTCCCTCGGCTTCACCACTAAAATCTCCGGGGATTTCCCAGCCGGGAGCTGAGAGCCCTGCATGGGTGTCAACCCCCCACCCACCTGTATCTCTGGGGTGCATGTTTCTCTTAGCAGCCCCATAATCCTCACGTAATCCAAAATCCGGGTTGTCGTTCTTTAATGAGAGCTGACATCTTACTGTGGGGTTTCAAATGACTGTCGCTGCACCATCCTTAATTCTGACAGCGATTGCAGGGAGAAGGTAATTACAGAGGGGGAAATTCTGGTCATGAATCATCCACGAAGAAGAAAAATGAGAAACTGGAAAAGTCATTCCGCTAGGAGACTTTTCAGGTGGGCCGGTCTGGAGTGGGGGAGGTCAGCGTTGCGCTGGGCGGCCTCCCCAGCCAGGAAGGGAAGCAGCGGGGGGAGGTCATTCGGCCCACGCAACAATTTCATCTTCAGATATGTATTTCTGTCTTGCTGAACCTGTCCTGCGAGGTCGGTCCCCTCATCCACCTATAAATCCCCCACTCACAGGAAGGGGGAAAATTTGCATTTCTTCTCCCTGCTGTTTCGAGCCCCAAAGCTATCCGTTCTGTTTATTTTATCTTTCTTGTCTTTCAAGGAGCCTGAAGTGACAGACACAGGCAGCTTAAAAACATAAGGACGTAAGAGAAGCCATGTTGGGTCAGGCCAATGGCCCATCCAGTCCAACACTCTGTGTCACGCAGTGGCCAAAAATACCAGATGCCATCAGGAGGTCCACCAGCAGTGCCAGAACTCCAGAAGACCTCCCACTGTCCCCCCCCCCCCGCACTAAGAATACAGAGCATCATTGCCCCAGACATAAGAGAAACCATGTTGGATGAGGCCAATGGCCCATCCAATCCCACACAGTGGCCAAAACCCAGGGGCCATCAGGAGGTCCACCAGCAGGGCCAGAACTCCAGAAGACCTCCCACTGTTGACCCCCCCCCAAGCACCAAGAAGACAGAGCATCACTGCCCCAGACATAAGGACATAAGAGAAGCCATGCTGAATCAGGCCAATGGCCCATCCAGTCCAACACTTTGTGTCACACAGTGGCCAAAACCCAGGAGCTATCAGGAGGTCCACCAGCAGGGCCAGAACTCCAGAAGCCCTCTCACTGTGACCCCCCAAGCACCAAGAACACAGAGCATCACTGCCCCAGACATAAGAGAAGCCATGTTGGATCAGGCCAATGGCCCATCTGGTCCAAAACTCAGGGGCCATCAGGAGGGCAGAACTCCAGAAGCCCTCCCACTGTGGCCCCCAAGCACCAAGAATACAGAGCATCACTGCCCCAGACATAAGAACAGGGAAGGCCTCTGCCTCTATGCCCTGTTGTTGGCTGTCCAGAGGAACTGGTTGGCCACTGTGTGAGACAGGATGCTGGACCAGAGAGAGTATTGGTCTAATCCAGCAGGGCTCTTCATACGTCTTTATGTATATGTCTCATTGACCCTTGATAATTTTAAGTGTTCTTCTTAGAAGAACATTTCAGTGTCATGTGTGAAGCTATCTCACACTGTTGTTCAGAACAAATTGGAATCCTACGGCCAGTTCATACGAGCACCTCTGAGAGCATGTTGGATGCTCGGTACCGCCAGAGGAAACTGTGATGGACCTGTCTGAGAGCCAGTTTGGTGTAGTGGTTAAGTGCGCGGACTCTAATCTGGGAGAACCGGGTTTGATCCCCCACTCCTCCACTTGTGCCTGCTGATGTGACCTTGGGTCAGTCACAAGCTCTGGCACAGCTGTTCTTGAAAAAGGGCAGTTTCTGTCAGAGCTCTCTCAGCCCCGCCTACCTCACAGGGTGTCTGTTGTGGGGAGGGGAAGGGAAAGAAGTTTGTAAGCCGCTCTGAGACTCCCTTGGGTAGTGAAGGGCGGGGTATAAATCCAATCTCTTCTTCTTCAGTTTGGTGTAGCGGTTAATTTGCAGACTCTAATCTGGGAGAACCGGGTTCGATCCCCCACTTCCTCCACTCACAGCTGCTGGATGACCTTGGGCAATCCATAGTTCTGACAAGAGTTGTCCTTGAAAAAGGGCAGTTTCTGTCAAGAGCTCTCCCAGCCCCACCTACCTCACAGGGTGTCTGTTGTGGGGAGGGGAAGGGAAAGGAGTTTGTAAGCCGCTCTGAGACTCCCTTGGTTAGTGAAGGGTGGGGTACAAATCCAATCTCTTCTTCTTCTTCTTCTTCTGATATGGAAAGATCACTTGGCACTTACACAGTTAGCATGATTGCTCCACAGATCCAGAAAACTGGTTTGTTGTGGGCTGAAGAGGATTCCCCCGTAGCAATGGCACACTTCATTCAAAATGTGGTGTTGGAGGAGACTTTTACAGATACCATGGGCTGCCAAAAAGACAGATCAGTGGGCTCTAGATCAAACCAAGCCTGAACTCTCCCAAGAAGCTAAAATGATTAAACTGAGGCTGTTGTGCTTTGGTCACTGAGATATACTGGGTTCAGACACGTTGAGTGACCAGCTCGTAGTTTATTAGTGATTTTAGCTAAACTCTAAGACGACTCTGGCAGGACCGGAGTCCTGCGTAAATGCGTGCAAAACACCACACCCAACAAATACACACTCCCAGTGAGAGGCGGTTCAATAGGTTCCTCCCAGGATCCTGGCTACTTATTGTTCTCGTGACTTAAGCTAGGTCCTGGCCCCACTGGTGGACCTCCTGGTTTTGTTGTTGTTCAGTCGCACAGTCGACTCCGACTCTTCGCGACCCCATGGACCAGATCACGCCAGGCCCTCCTGTCTTCCGCTGTCCGCTGAAGTTTGCTCAATTTCATGTTCGTTGCATCGATGACACTGTCTAACCATCTCATCCTTTGCCGTCCCCTTCTTCTTTGACCTTCAATCTTTCCCAGCATCAGGGTCTTCTCCAGTGAATGCTCCCTTCTCATTTGGTGGCCAAAGTATTGGAGCTTCAGCTTCAGGATCAGGCCTTCCAGGGAACAATCAGGGTTGATTTCTTTGAGGATTGACTGAATTGATTTTCTTGCAGTCCAAGGGACTCTCAAGAGTCTTCTCCAGCATCATAGTTCAAAAGAATCTATTCTTCGGTGCTCGGCCTTCCTCATAGTCCAACTCCTGGTGGCACCTGGTATTTTTGGCCGCTGTGTGACCCAGAGTGTTGGACTGGATGGGCCCCTGGCCTGATCCAACATTGGCTTCTCTTACGTTCTTATGTCTTGACAGCACTGAACACACATACATGGCACACTGTATCGGACACCACTGGGGGACAGACAGGTGTGTGTGTTTGTGTGTGTGTGTTATGTGCCGTCAAGCAGCTTCCAGTGTAGGGCAACCCAATGAATTCATGTCCTCCAAAACATATTATCACTAACAACCTCCCTCAGGTCTTGCAAACGGAGGGCCTTGGAGGCTTCCTGGACTGAACTGATCCATCTCACACTGGGCCTTCCTCTTTCCCTGCCGCCTTCTACTTTTCCTGGCAGGATTGACTTGTCCCGGTGACACTCGTCTTCTCATAATGTGACCAGAGTACGATGGCCTCAGTGTGGTCAATTTAGCTTCCAGGGTTGAATCTGCATTTGCATTTTTAAATCAGTTCTGTGCTGCTGTGATGCCATCAAGCATAGAGAAAGACAGCGTCACAGCAGCACGCAACTGATTTAAAAATGCAAATGCACGTTCGACCAAAGACAGCGTCACAGCGGCACGAAACTGATTTAAAAATGCAGACGCAGCACGAAACTGATTGAAAAATACAAATGCAGATTTGACCAAAGACAGCGTCACAGCGGCACGAAACTGATTTAAAAATGCAGACGCAGCACGAAACTGATTTAAAAATGCAAATGCAGATTCGACCAAAGACAGCGTCACAGCAGCACGCAACTGATTTAAAAATGCAAATGCACGTTCGACCAAAGACAGCGTCACAGCGGCACGAAACTGATTTAAAAATGCAGACGCAGCACGAAACTGATTTAAAAATGCAAATGCAGATTTGACCAAAGACAGCGTCACAGCGGCACGAAACTGATTTAAAAATGCAGACGCAGCACGAAACTGATTTAAAAATACAAATGCAGATTCGACCAAAGACAGCGTCACAGCGGCACGAAACTGATTTAAAAATGCAAATGCAGATTTGACCTAAGGAGAGTTCAGGCTGGATTTGATGTACAGCCCATTGACTTGTCTTTCTGGCAGTCCATGGTACCTGTAAAACCTGTAAAACCCTTCTCCAACACTACTTTCTTCCCATTGTTTTTCTTCATTGTCCATCTTTCACACAACAGGATGTACTGTGGAATGAATTAACTTGATCTTGTTGGTTGCCAGTGACACGCACTTACATTTCGGGATCTTTTCTAGCGCCGTCACAGCCAGCCTTCCCAGGCTCAGATGTGCAAAAGCTATATGCACTGTATGGATTGTTTCTGTCTGGTTTTACCAGATACTCTGCAGCAGGGGTCATTTGGAGCCGGAGCGCACAGGAGCGGCAGTTAGAAGCACAGGCGGCGGGAAGCCCCACCCCCAGCTCCCAGTAGCATGTGTAGCATTCCTCCTGGGCCCAGATAGGCTACTCTGGGACTGGAATGACAGCCCCCAGAGTGGAAAGACAGTCCCTGGGCCTGAGCAGTGGGTGGTGCCTTCTGATACACTCCCAGTGATGTCAGGGTGTGTGGCACAGGCAAATAAGTTATGCTAATGAGTTATGCTAATGAGCTCCTGCACCTCTTTTTCTACAAAATGACCCCTGCTCTGTAGCGATGCTCCCTCTAAGCTGTGGAGTCTTGTGAGGAAAAATTCTACTTTGTGAGCTCCTGGCATTAAAGTTGTGAGCGAGAAATTTGGCTGCTGCGTAAATTAGTTTGCTCTGGAGCCCTCCTTCCTGAGGTAAATCAAAAACGTGTGAGCTGGAGGCTAAAAAACTGTGAGCTAGCTCACACTGACTCAGCCTAGAGGGAACACTGTTCTGTAGTGTACATTTTTACATCTGGATCTTAAGTTTGAGTGGTGGCTGAGGCCTTCAGAATGGGAGACGGGGCTCGAAAACAGAATCGAGACGACAGAGTCAACGGGTTAAACTCCAAGTGTGCCGTTTCAAAATTCTTTTTTGTGTGTATTTATTTCACAAAAGGCAGCTGATATTTCATGATAAGTGCTTTCTGCATCCAGCGTCTCCGCTTCCTTTTCCATCTCCCTGTCTAAAGTAAAGATGCTACCCAGAGAGATAGAAATAATTATTATTCTAGTATTGAAGCGTATCAGTTGGAAAGCTCTGATGGAAGGGGGGATGGGAACAGGGCTTTGCTCTGCGTCTGGGAAAGATAACTTGGGTGGGTGGGGGCTGCATCCCTCCCCTGCCTTTCACTCTCAAAGCCTCTGAGATAAATGAAGTTTTGGGGATAGCTTTCTGTAGTTTGTTTTTTGAACAAAGAAGAAGGGGATGAAGTCTGAACTTAGATATGAGTCCAAACCTCTTCTGAGCCCAAGAACTGCCTGCCTGCCTGTCTATCTATCTAGCTAGCTATCATCTACCTACCTACCTACCAATCTATCTGTCTGGTTAGCTGAGTTGGTCTGTAGCAGTAGAAAAAAGCAAGGGTCCAGTGGCACCTTAAATAAGTGAGCCGTGACCCCCAAAAGCTCCTCCCCTGCCACAAATTTTGTTAGTCTTTATGGCGCTCCTGGACTCCAGCTCTTTTCTATAACTATCTGTCTGTATGTCTGACTGTCTGTCCATCCGTCTTTCCATCCTTCCATCATTCCAGAAACTATTTTCTAACTCCGTGAAACTGTCATTCTCTGAGAATGTCTTTATGGCAGGCACTGCATCCAGCTGCTTGGAGGAGAAATCCAGATACCCTAAACATTTAAGGACTTGGGAACCTCCAGTCTAACTTAAGAACATAAGGGAAGCCCATGTTGGAAGGCCAGTGGCCCATCCAGTCCAACACTCTCTGTGTCACACAGTGGCCCAAGCGTCAAGAATACAGAGCATCACTTGCCCCAGATTGAGAGTTCCTATCTACACCTTGTGGCTAATAGCCACTGATGGACCTCTGCTCCAGATGTTTCTCATAAGAACATTAGGGAAACCAATGCTGGAACAGGCCAATGGCCCCTCCAGTCCAACACTCCATGTCATACAGTGGCCAAAGATACCAGGTGCCATCAGGAGGTCCAGCAGTGGGGCCAGGACACTAGAAGCCCCCTTCCACTGTTGCCCCCCCAAGCGCCAAGAATACAGAGCATCACTTGCCCCAGATTGAGAGTCCCTATCTATACCTTGTGGCTAATAGCCACTGATGGACCTCTGCTCCAGATGTTTCTCATAAGAACATTAGGGAAACCAATGCTGGAACAGGCCAATGGCCCCTCCAGTCCAACACTCCATGTCACACAGTGGCCAAAGATACCAGGTGCCATCAGGAGGTCCAGCAGTAGGGAAAGGACACTAGAAGTCCCCTCCCACTGTTGCCCCCCCCAAGCGCCAAGAATACAGAGCATCACTTGCCCCAGATTGAGGGTTCCTATCTACACCTTGTGGCTAATAGCCACTGATGGACCTCTGCTCCAGATGTTTCTCATAAGAACATAAGGGAAACCAATGCTGGATCAGGCCAATGACCCCTCCAGTCCAACACTCCATGTCACACAGTGGCCAAAGATACCAGGTGCCATCAGGAGGTCCAGCAGTGGGGCCAGGACACTAGAAGCCCCCTTCCACTGTTGCCCCCCCAAGCGCCAAGAATACAGAGCATCACTTGCCCCAGATTGAGAGTTCCTATCTACACCTTGTGGCTAATAGCCACTGATGGACCTCTGCTCCAGATGTTTCTCATAAGAACATAAGGGAAACCAATGCTGGATCAGGCCAATGGCCCCTCCAGTCCAACACTCCATGTCACACAGTGGCCAAAGATACCAGGTGCCATCAGGAGGTCCAGCAGTGGGGCCAGGACACTAGAAGCCCCCTCCCACTGTTGCCCCCCCAAGCGCCAAGAATACAGTGCATCACTTGCACCCAGATTGAGGGTTCCTATCTACACCTTGTGGCTAATAGCCACTGATGGACCTCTGCTCCAGATGTTCTTCTCTCTTCTTGGGCTCTAAAGTGCTACTGGACTTAAATCTAGTTTCTCTCTCTCTCTCTTTCTCTCTCTCTCTCTCTCTCTCTCCCTCCTCTGAGGAACACAGTGAGGTGTGTGAGGCAGTGAGTGTCCCAAGGTGAGCTTCATGACTGAATGAAGTTCATCTCAGAAGAAGCCATGTTGGTCAGCAGTAAAACTGCTTGATGTGAGGGTAAGAGCTTTGGAGGGCCAGAGCTCCCTTCGTCCAATAAAAGTAGGAAAGGAGACCCCTGAGGCCTTAAGGATCTTCCATCCTGCTCAGCGACCTCCATCCCTCCTCGTATCTGACATACCCCCAAAAAACCAAATTGGTCTCTGAAGTTCTCCTGGACTCGATTCATGATTGAGTGAGGTTGGGAACCCGGAGTCTTCCCAGGTCCGAGGGCCACACACATCACCATCACCCCACATGGACACTCGATGCCTGAAGTAACCCAGTGACCATCTTCCTACCTGTCCTCCCTCACAGGGTTGTTGGTAGAATGGAATGAGCTCCACCCTGAGCTCCTTGGAGGACAGAGGGACAGACAGGTTGGCCAAAGATCGGAACACGTCTCTGCCCCAGTCTCATCCCCCTTCTCACTCCCTCTCTTCCACACAGTCTGTCAGCAAGGAGGAGGAGGAGGAGGAGGAGGAGGAGGAGGAGAGAGGAGGAAGAAGAAGAAGAAGAAGAAGAAGAAGAAGAAGAAGAAGAAGAAGAAGAAGAAGAAGAAGAAGAAGAAGAAGAAGAAGAAGAAGAAGAAGAAGAAGAAAAGATTGGATTTATACCCCACCCTACACTTGGGGTGCGTTCAGACGCGCCGTTTGAGCCGTTTTCGGCACAGCTCAGAAACGGCTTTTACCTGCGCGTTCACACGCCCAACATCTGCCCACCGTCCCCAGCCGTCACTTTCTGGAGCAAACCCCCTTTGAAACGGAGTATTTTGGCACCACTTACCCAAGTGGTGTTTTCCATCATTCTCCGTTTCAAGCCGCACTTTTCCCTGTCTGATCGCTCCATCCAGCCACTTCCGGGTGCTTCAACCCCCCCTCCCCTCTGGGAAGCTGCCTCCAGCTTCCGTTTTTAGTCCTCCATTTTTTTTCCCCCTTACCGGTGTGCGCTTGAGCGGAGCTCCGCACTTAGTTAAAAAAAAGAAAAGGTTTACTGGTGCCTAGTTTAGGCATTTAGAGGAGTCCGGGATCTCGGGGAGGCCATTTTTAAAAGGACTCTTCCTTTAAACTTTAAAAGGACCTGTTGAGATCGCTCTTCTTCGCACCGGCCAAACTTCCTGTTCGGAAGAGGGCTGCCTGTGCGCATGCTCAAAGGAGAGGGGGAAACCCCTCCCACCTGCAGGAGGACGGCGGGGCGCTCGGAAGGAGGAGGTTAGTCTGAGCGCGATTCTCCAGATTAAAAAAAACGCATCGTGCCGGAGCAGTTTAAACCGCTCCAGCACGCTGTCTAAACGCACCCTTGGAGTCTCAGAGCGGCTTACAAACTCCTTTCCCTTCCCCTCCCCACAACAGACACCCGGTGAGGTAGGTGGGGCTGAGAGAGCTCTGACAGAAACTGCTCTCTTTCAGGAACAGCTGTGCCAGAGCTTGTGACTGACCCAAGGTCACATCAGCAGGTGCAAGTGGAGAAGTGAGGAATCAAACCCGGTTCTCCCAGATTAGAGTCCGCACACTTAACCACTACACCAAGAAGAAGAGGAGGAGGAGTAGTTTGGTTTTATACCCCACCCTTCACTACCCAAAGGAGTCTCAGAGCGGCTTACAATCTCCTTTCCCTTCCCCTCCCCACAACAGGCACCCTGTGAGGTAGGCAGAGCTGAGAGTGAACAGCTCTGACAGAACTATAGCTTGCCCAAGGTCACACCAGCAGCTGCATGGTGGAGGAGTGGGGAATCAAACCCGGTTCTCCCAGATTAGACTCCACACACTCAACCACTACACCAAACTGGCAGCCTTTGCACTGCTTCCCTCCCTCCCCTGAATCCCTTGGATACTGCCAAACCGTCCCCCCCCCTTTGCAGCCCCCAGTGGCAGCAGGAGTGACAGCGGACCTTGTCTCATCTTCTTTGCAGCCCGGGATTCTTCAAGATGAGCCTCTGGGATCCTTGCAAAGAAAAATGTGAGAAATTCTGGTGTCCCTTTACAGCTGGTGAGCATGCAATAATCTAATTATTCCAAGTAATCACATTCTGGTTTCCGGCATACAAGTGGAGTGTTCCAGAACAGCAGGGCCAAATTAACAGCCCCTCTGGGCTGGCCCAGCGCAATTAATTGCGAGCCTATGTTGATTCCTATTAGAGGACCGCAAAGTAAAGACACTGCCTGGTGAGATGAATGATCAGGCGTGTGATCCTTGGCGGGGGTGGGGTGGGGTATAAATCGAATAAAAGAAATAAATAATAGATAAATAAATAAGCATTTTCAAAACACATAGCCCTCAGTCAAAAAGTTGTTTTTTAATATTTGGGGTCCACAATGTTGTTATGGGTCTAGGGTTGCCAGACCCCCACACACACCAGTGAAAGTGAGGGTCCCCTGCTGACAGGTCCCACCCCCCTGCTGCTGATCAGCTGGCCAGTGGGGGGCAGTTTACCCCCCAAAAAGAGAGAGAGCCATTGGATATGCAACAACATGGCTACATCGCTGCCCAAGTGAACAGGAAGTGATGTCATCCTGCCTGAGTCATTGTGGTGACGCTCTGGTTTTCAGGCAAAAACCCTATGGTAGTAGTGAAATTCACCATAGAGTTTTTGCCCAAATACCAGAGTGTTGACCCAGCAACCCAGAATTGATGATGTCACTTCCTGGTCATGTGGCCAGGGCCATAGACACGTCACTGCACAACAGACTGGCCTCCCTGCTGCTTCTGGTAAGTTCCCTCATCCCTGGCTGGTTGCCATCGGGCCCGTAGCTATGATGGGGCTATTGAGGGCTCCACCCCTTTCTTGTGGGGGGAGGGGAATGGGACACTGCTTTGGATAGTGAAGGGTGAGTGTAATGATTCCATGTTTAGGTGTGTGTTTAAATGTTTAGTTTGACTGCAGTACTGTAAGGAGAGTGATAGAGGGAGATGAGCGTATTTTGATTGGCTGATGACTGAGAGTGTGGGAGGAGATGTTCTGAGAGAATTTTGTATGGGTGTCTTTGAAGGGATTCTGTGATATGAGAGGGACAAGTACGGAAGAGTTTTGAAGAGAGTCTGTGTGACTCTGAGAGTTTTGAAGGATTCTGTGTGTGATGCTTGAAGAGAGAACATAGTCTGTGTGAATATGGAATTCTGAGTCTAATTATGTGTGAATAAGACCAACAGTTTAGTCTGTGTGACTAAGACAGTTGATTCTATTCAGTGTGAATAAAGCAAAGAGACTAGCCTGTGTGGCTATATATATATGAGTGTATAAGCCTGTCAGAGTGGAGTTTGAAGTCTGACTGTTTGTGGCACCAAGCTTTGCCAGTTATATTTACAAGTTCCTTTCTTCAACTGTTCAAAATAACCAGAAATCCATTTTGTTCTTTATTAAATAAAACCATTTTTGTTCAAGCTTATCCCAGAAATCAGTACAGTACTTCCTCAGGGCCACATAGTCCTCTGAAATGCCCAGACTCTAGGTCATACTACCAAAAGAGATATTTGGAATTTTTAATTCCTGGTGGCTGCATAAAACTACCAAGTTTATGTACTCAGAGAGTGTTTAAAGGTAGAACCGTTTCCCCAATAAGCGAGGATGCCACAGTGGGATATAAATCCAATCTCCTCCTCCTTCTTCTTCTTCTTCTCCGTCTTCTTCTTCTTCTGCTGCTGCTGCTTCTTAAAAGGACAGCCCCACATGAATTCATCTGGTTGCCTCGGCTCGAACACTCCATTTTCTGAGAGGGCTGAATAGCCTGGGAAGGGCAGGATGCCGGTTTCCTGGATCTACAGCTCTGCAAGGGTTAAAGCAGGTTTTGCTTCTGAACTGGGAAGGAGAAGCGGGTGGGGGGTGGTGGTTCCAAGGGTGCAACAGTAGAGAAAAGCCCTGCAGCCGGATCCTGGGACGGTTCACTGTCGAATAAGTCATTTCAGTCTCGGAAGACAGACCTTCGGCCTATCGTGCGGCTCGGGGAAGGGTTAAATACACGGAGCACTTATGCAAAAGTGATGAAGGGGATTACCGATGGTTCTAGGGAAAAGGGTCCGGGAGACCAAGGAGGAAAGAAATGGGGGGGGGGCAACAAGACTAGGTTCCCTTTCCTGCCTCAGCCCCCGCCCCCCCCAATATCTGCCAAATGGGTTTTGCGTTTGGGAGAAACTACTGCAAGATCAGGGTGGGAAGAAGGATCACAGATTGTTCTGCACAGTTTTGTACAGACAGGAACAAATGGTAGCCCCACCAGAAAAAAATTTCCCCACAAGCTACAAAATCTTGGCCATGGGCCCAGTTAATATTGCAATTGGTCAGGCTGGGCTTGTTACTGGTCCCCATGCTCCCTCTCAGCTGTGGAGTCTTGTGAGTAAAAATTCTACTTTGTGAGCTCCTGGCATTAAAGCGGTGAGCAAGCGATTTGGCTGCTGCATAAATGAGTTTGCTCTGGAGCCCTCCTTCCTGAGTGAAGGCAAAAAGGTGTGAGCCGGGGGCTAAAAAGCTGCGAGCTAGCTCACACTCACTCAGCTTAGAGGGAACACGCGTTACAAGTTACCGACAGACATGCAACTCAATCTGTTGTGCACTAAGGATGAGTCAACCCTAAACTAGCCCTGGGGTCGGGTTGAGCTTGCGTCCACAGAACAATAGTTGGCTGGGATCCTTTGTTGTTGTTTAGTCGCACAGTCGAGTCCGACTCTTCGCGACCCCATGGACCAGATTATGCCAGGCCCTCCTGTCTTCCGCTGTCCGCTGAAGTTTGCTCAATTTCATGTTCGTTGCATCAACAACACTGTCCAACCATCTCATCCTTTGCCGTCCCCTTCTTCTCTGACCTTCAATCTTTCCCAGCATCAGGGTCTTCTCCAGTGAGGGCTCCCTTCTCATTTGGTGGCCAAAGTATTTGAGCTTCAGCTTCAGGATCTGGCCTTCCAAGGAACAATCAGGGTTGATTTCTTTTAGGATTGACTGATTTGATCTCCTTGCAGTCCAAGGGACTCGCAAGAGTCTTCTCCAGCACCATAGTTCAAAAGAATCGATTCTTCGGCGCTCGGCCTTCCTTATAGTCCAACTCTCGCAGCCATACATTACTACGGGGAATACCATTGCTTTGACCATGCGGACTTTTGTTGGCAAGGTGATGTCTCTGCTTTTTATCATGCTGTTTAGGTTTGCCATCGCTTTCCTCCCAAGGAGCAGGCGTCTTTTAATTTCATGGCTGCAGTCACCATCTGCAGTGATCTGGGATCCTACGAACGTGAAGTCTGTCACTACTTCTACGACTTCCCCTTCTATTTGCCAAGGAGTGATGGGGCCAGATGACATGATCTTAGTTTTTTTGATGTTGAGCTTCAAGCCCACTTTTGCGCTCTCCTCTTTCACCTGAGCAAGAGGCTCTTTAGGTCCTCTTCACTTTCTGCCATCAGAGTGGTATCGTCTGCATATCTGAGGTTATTGATCTTTTCCCCAGCAATCTTAACTCCAGCTTGTGATTCATCCAGGCCAGCATTTCGCATGATGTACTCTGCATATAAATTAAATAAGCAAGGTGACAATATACATCCTTGTCGTACTCCTTTTCCTATGCTAAACCAATCAGTTGTTCCATATCCGGTTCTAACTGTTGCTTCTTGACCCTTATACAGGTTTCTCAGGAGACATGTGAGGTGGTCCGGTACTCCCATCTCTTTAAGAACCTGCCATAATTTATTGTGATTCACACAATCAAAGGCTTTAGCATAGTCAATGAAGCAGAAGTAGATGTTTTTCTGGTACTCTCTTGCTTTCTCCATAATCCAGCGAATGTTGGCAATTTGATCTCTAGTTCCTCTACCTCTTCGAAACCCAGCTTGTACTTCTGGCAATTCTCTATCCACGTACTGTTGAAGCCTAGCTTGTAGGATTTTGAGCATGACCTTGCTAGCGTGTGAAATGAGTGCAATTGTGCGATAGTTTGAACATTCCTTGGCATTGCCCTTCTTTGGGATTGGAATATAAACTGACCTTTTCCAATCCTGTGGCCACTGTTGTGTTTTCCAAATTTGTTGGCAAATTGAGTGCAGCACTTTAACAGCATCTTCTTTTAAGACTTTGAATAACTCAGCTGGGATACCATCACCTCCACTAGCTTTGTTGTTAGTAATGCTTTCTAAGGCCCATTTAACTTCGCTTTCCAGGATGTCTGGCTGGGATCCTAGAATGGACCAATCAAGAAACAATGGGAGTGGGAGTGTTTGGGGCGTGGTTTTTTTGCATGCTTGAAAACCAGGCTTCTGCCTGGGATTCTGTCCTGCTTCTCCTTGCTGAAATCGCTAATAAAGTAGAGCTGATCACTGTATTTTCTCCTGGTTTTATGGGTTTCTCTTTTAAGTAGTACTTTATTAGGACATAAGGAAGGCTGGTTATATAGAAGGCTTTACTCTTGTAAGTCTGTTATCGTTAGCAGACAAGATAATACGTATAAAGTTCATGATTCTGTAGTTCTTAAAGACAAAACCTTGAAATGTCTGGGTCAGATAAGATTTTAGTCTCATAAGGGAAAAAAACTTTTTGTTTGGGATATGAACGTTTAGGTTTGACGTAGATATGTTTCTTTACATCTGACAAATCAAAAGCTTATTATTTGAATGACCACTGTCTTTTGTAACCAATTATGCCTTTTTGAATATTGTTTTCTTAATTATGTCAGTTCATGTATAAAAGATCATGTACTTCGTGGGCACTCCATGAAACTGCTGAGCAGTCGGGTTAGAACAGATAAAAGGAAATACTTCTTCACCCAAAGAGTGATTAACATATAGCATTCACTGCCACAGGAGGTGGTGGCGGCTACAAGCATGGAGAGTTTCAAGAGGGAATTAGATAAACAGATGGAGCAGAAGTCCACCAGTGGCTATTAGCCACAGGGTATAGATGGGAACTCTCAGTCTGGGGCAGGTGCTGCACTCTATTCTTGGTGCTGGAGGGGGCAGCCGTGGGAGGGCTTCTGGTGCCCTGGCCCCACTGCTGGACCTCCTGATGGCACCTGGTATATTTTGGCCGCTGTGTGACAGAGTGTTGGACTCAATAGGCCATTGGCCTGATTCAACATGGGCTTCTCTCTTATGTTCTTATGTTCTTATGTTCTT
>JAPDNY010000636.1:0-29204 GCA_029375565.1 Gekko gecko
ACATTTAAAAACAAAAATTCTGGGCCACTTTCTCACCTTCGAGGGTTTTTGAGGGATTGTATTTTTTGTATATGCGTGTGTGTGTGCCGGGAAGTCATGGTGACCTCTGGTGACTGACCCCTACTGGGGGCCTGGATGATATTCAGAGAGGTGGCTGAATCAAGCCTGCCCCTGCCTCCTGACTGCTGGTATTCCAAGGAGGTCTTCCATTCAAGTACTTGCCAGCGTCGACCCTGCTTAGCTTCTGAGATCTGATGAGATTGGGGTTGCCTTGGCTATCCAGGTGAGGGCACTCACTTTAGAGTTTTAAAAATGGTTCACAATATTTAAGCTAACAAAAGCAGCCATAGCATCTATTTATTTTATTTAAAACATGAATTAGCTGCCTTTCTACCTGACAGAAGTCAAGGCAGCTTACAATAGAAATAAAAAAAAATAAAACAGGTAAGGGGACATGAATTTTATATCACAATTTAAAACCACCAATAGGTAGAAATCTAAAGAACCATCAATAATAATGCAGCAACCAATCACTCCTTCTAACAGCCATCTTGAGGGTCACAAGCTATTATCAGGAGGGTAATGAAACAGACAGACATGGTAGGGATTTCTGCATTCCTTGGGATTCCTTAGCTTATCCTGAAAAAAAAATGTTTTTGTTTCTCAATTAAAAAAAGAAAACTCCACAAAAAGTCTCATAAGTACTAAGCATGTTTATTGATCTCAGTGAATCATGGGGTCCTGAGGAGAATGTAGCAGTCACGGATTCCTACCTCGATTCCCCATCCCTCTTTCTTTGTATTTTAAGTCATTCGTGAAAGGTAAAATGTTCATAGAGGACCTGTAGATTTCTTTCAAATTGTGTTTTTTCTTTCTTTTAGCTACTGTAAGTCCTCCCTGGTTAAAAGTAACAGGAGTAACAGTACCTCTACTCCTCTCCCCACCATTAGCCAACCAAAGTCCCATAATTTCTTCCCTCAACTGGAGTTGGTGGGAAAAACTGTGATTACAGTTAAATAACTCACCCGACCTAAATCCAACAACATCCATAACAAGTAGGGTTACTAACCTCCAGGTGGTACCTCCCGCTGTTACAATTGATCTCCAGATGACCAAGATCAGTTCCCCTGGAGAAAATGTCGGCTTTAGAGGGTAGACTTTATGGCGTTATTCCCTGCTGAGGTCTCTCCCCTCCTCAAACCTCACCCTCTCCAAGCTTCATCCCCCCAAATCTCCAGGTATTTCCCAACCTAGAACTGGCAAACCTAATATCAAGGAATGTTATACATTGTAAAACAATTGGGAGAACAGAGAACTGGGTTTTTCTAACCTGATTCACTTCTAGAGAATCCCTCCCCTGAAAAACTAGAGCAAATTTTGCCATTTTCACTGTGACAAAATGGGACATGCAAGCACTATTCTACCACAAGGGATGTGGAATTTAACCAGTTGTCTCGTGTCTCAAGGCATTAGACCCTAGTAAGGAATTCCATCCTCACCCACCAATAAAATAGGATTCTTTCCATTGTCGCCACCAGAATAGGGATTAGAGAGATGCCTTTCTCGTTTGCTGAACACTGGACTATTTTTGTCCTTTAAACTCTTATTTGAATTAAGAAATGCTAGCTTTCCCTGGTCACCTACTCTGAATCGCCCTGGATGAATCTGTGGAAACCCATTTTCTACCGGATTTTCCCTGGTCTCTTTTAACTCCACCTGCGGCAGAGCAGAATGGGTTGCCGATGGCTGCGGGGTGCTTCCCAGATGCTGTTGTCTGATCATGCCCTTTAAATCTGCCCGGCATTCACGCCTATGGCAGGTCTAATTGTGTGTATGATAGCAGCCATTATTAATTACATGCAGGTTCTGGTGCCACATCCAGAGTTATTTTAGACTGTTGACTACCCCATACTAGGCTTGCCAACCTCCAGGTGAGGCCTGGAGATCTCCTGGAATCATAACTGATGTTCAGTCAACAGAGATAAGTTCCCCTGGACAAAATAAGCAATTTTGGAGGGTGGACTCCGTGATATTACACCTTGCAGACACCCCTCCTCTCCCCAGACCCTGCCCTCCACAGGCTCCACCCTCAAAATCTCCAGGAATTTCCCAGCCCTGAGTTAGCAACCCTAATTAACATGTAAAAATAAGCATCTTCCTAGGCTAGCAAACCAAAAACTAGACAGAAAAAAAAATGCTTTGCTACTTTTTGCCTAACTGTAAAGGAAGTTCAATCCAGTTGCTCAGCCATTTTGGTTTGAAGCAGTACAACAAATTTAGAGTCCAATGGCACCTTTAGGACCAACAAAGGTTTATTCAGGGTATGAGGTTTCATGTGCAGGCACACACTTTATCAAATACGTTAGAATAGCAGGCAAGGTTCAAACTTATAGTCAGAGAATGAACAGCAAGTTAACATGCAACATGATGATGATCAAGATATGCAAAGTGACACTAAATAGCAAAAGTTAAGGTTATAGGGTCAACAGCTGTAAACTGTTAAAGGAAGGTTTAACTTTCAGAGCATTAACAAATACAAATCAAATGTTCACTTTGCAAAGCCGTAATTTCTTTCACAAACCCTATAGGGGAATCCTTATTTCACCCTAGGTGTTATGGTGGATACCACAGTACACATTGTAAAAATATGCTAAGAGCACTTAACTTCTCAAACTTCTCTCTGTCTCCTGCAGCTGATGTGCATCTTGATCAAAACTCAGCTTATCATGAACTGGCCGTTTCTCCCAATGAGAAGCATGTGAAGTGGAGTCTATCCCTGCAACATATGGCTGATAACGCCAGCAGATTTGATCTTAACCCCTGTGTGCTGGGCCGTGAAGGATTTACTTCAGGGATCCATTTGTGGGAGGTGGACGTGATAGCAGGACAAGCCTGGGCTTTGGGGGTTGCCAGAGAATCTGTGAATAGGAAAGGAAGATTCCTCAGTTACCCAGAGTGCACGTATTGGGCTATAGGAAGCTGTTCAACTAAATTCTTCAAGTTTAATGTTGCCTGCTTGGGCATTCATAAGTACCAAAGGATCCGAGTCCTTCTGGATTATGCAAGAGCTGTAGTATTATTTTTTGATGCTGATAGTGACCAACTGCTAGAGATATTACCAGCCAATTTCTCTGGCGAGAAAATCTACCCCATATTCTGTGTGGGGTTCAGAACAGATATTGCACTGTCTCCAGTGAGGGATAAACTCCTGTCTTTTCCTTGGATTGAATCCTTTTATCAAACAGGCTATTTCTGAAAATCCTGCATTTTCCCTTCTGGCATTTCATTTTTATGAGGTGTTGGTTTATGATGATTTCTAAAGCTTCTACCTCAATAGAAGAAGAAGAGATTGGATTTATACTCCGCCCTTCACTACCCAAGGGAGTCTCAGAGCGGCTTACAAACTCCTTTCCCTTCCCCTCCCCACAACAGACACCCTGTGAGGTAGGTGGGGCTGAGAGAGCTGCCATAAGAAACAGTATGCTGGACCACTGGGAAATAAAGTTTTAGATTGAGAGTCCCCAACCTTTTTGAGCCCATGGACACCTTTGGAATTCTGTGAAGCGGTGGTGAGCGCCACACCAAAATGGCTTCCACAGGAGTTGGAGCCAAACCAATCCCTCCCTTCCTATTTTCCAAAAGAATGGCACGACAGCCTTGCTGAACACATGAGGCTGCCTTATTCTCAGAGTTGAGCCATTGATCTGTCAGTATTACCTGTACTTTGACTGGAAGCATGGTCCATCTAGCTAGTGCTCCCTCTAAGCTGTGGAGTCTTGTGGGCAAAAACTCTACTTTATGAGCTACTGGCAGGAAAGTTGTGAGCAAGCGATCTGGCTACTGCATAAATTAATTTGCTCTGGAGCCATCTTTCCTGACCTAAGACAAAAACGTGTGAGCTAGAGGCTAAAAAACTGTGAGCTAGCTCACACTAACTCAGCTTAGAGGGAACACTGAGTCCATCCACTGGGAGAACAGCAAGCTTGGAAAAGAAGGACTGACGGGGGGTGTGGGGGTGTGGAATAGAACCACATAGTGATTAAGGATAGCCTAAGCTTACCAGTCCTCCCACTCTCCAGTGGCTGTGGGCACTATTGCAACTGTCAAACAAAGGCAGTCAACAACAAACTCCCCCTTACAATGGTCCCATCCGCTTTCTGAATACCTCAGTGGATGCCAGAGGAAGTGCTTTAGACATTCCGAGAATTCTGCATTGTGCCTGAAAACAGGAACGATATCTGATACTTCCCATGATGAGTCTCATTATAGAAAGAAAACAGCATGTTTCCCCCTAAGCTACCCCAAATCCTGCTTAGCCATGGAGCTGACTAAGGCCAATCACCCTTCCCCTGCCTCAACTATTTTCATGTGATTGTTGTAAAGATGGTTTAATGCCGTGTGTGATGCCCACCTTGTATGTGCCAGGTAGGTCTTGTTTAAAGCTTTCCCTTAATTTTTTCCCCCTCTCTAATCTAAAACCACACAGGTCGAAAGTTGCAGTAAGCCTCACAAAGCAGGGCAGTACCAGTAATGCATCTGTAAGTGTTATTTTCTCCCCTGCAGGACAAATACTGGTTTCAGGGAGTGATTTTTAGACTGGGAAAATGGTAAACTGTGGTAGGGAGAGAGTAGGGATGTGAAAGACCAGAAAAAAACAGAAAAAAATTCGGGGGGGGGGTGCCTTTCCCCATGCTTCAGCAAATGCCATCCCTTTAATAGAGCTTTTATTTGTCTCCATGCCATGAGAAGCTTCTACTGGCCATTTTCACATATTAAGCCTCCATTCAAGGGAGAGAACACATCCAGGCCTCTTGGCACCCTATGGCTGAATAAGGATTTGAATCGGGGTAGGGATGCCAGGCTCCTAGGGTTGCCAGGTCCCCTGGGGGGGCAGGGTTTGCCCACTTGATGGGCCCCTTACCCGCCAGCCCAGACCTGGCCGCCAGGGGGAACCCTACCCCCAAAGTGCCGGGATCGTGGCAACGTGCCCAGCATGATGACGTCACTCAGAGGTGACATCATCACACTGGGCACGTTGCGGGGCGGATGCTCTATCATTCAAGGGAAAACTCTTATGTTTTTCCCTTGAATGATAGTGGTCTGGTCCCCAATGTGCCCGATGCAATGACATCATTTCTGGGTGATGTCATCATGGTATGCGCAAAGAAGTCCTGGAGAGGAGCTGGGACTCCCCCACCACCGCAAAGGTAGGACAGTTCATTTCCAAACTCAAAATTACAGTTCATTTCCAAACTACAGAGACCTATTACCCTGGAGAAAATGGATGCTTTGGACGGGAGGACTCTATGGCATTTGTAAAGTCTTGGGTTCAGACATGTGATTTCAGCTCAATTTATTTCAGCTCCAAATGCAAGACAACTGAGCAGGACTGGAGGCCTGCTTATATCCCCATTGGAAAACCACCCCCACAACCGTGATAGATTATTTACAGTGTCCCCTATTTCCCATAGGTTACAGCTTGGATCTTGCCTGACCGATAAGTCCGTTCTAGGATCTGCGCTGGCTATTGTTTCAGTAAGCGAAGCTATGTCCATTTGCATGACCTTAGTTGGTACACAACACCCCTCCTCCCATGGTTCAGAACCTCCCTAGCTCTCATAGTCCTTAAGGTAAGTGGGCTTCCTCCGCTCCTGGGTTGAGTGGCGTAACTTGGGGGCCGGATCTGTTCATTCTGGCCCGATCGCGGGGATTTCAGCCAAGGTCCCTGGGGCTCCAGTCAGCCTTGGGGAGTCCATGTGCTCTGGAACGCAGACCAACTCTGTGTCTGTGTTGGCCAGTGCACTCGGCTGGATAGGAGCCTGTTCTTCTTCTGGCTCCCTCATTTCATGGTGATCTGGGGTTGGACCTTCATCCTCACCGTCCTCAGGCATGTCCTGGTCGACCAGAAGGAGTCAGTGGTGCAGTTGATTGATGTGCCGTCTCAGCAACTGGCCATCTTCTGCTGATACTTCGTAGGACAGGGGACCAGTGACCCTGACCACCCGGGATGGGATCCAATCCAGGCCCCATGCATAGTCCCAGTGGCATGCACTGGGAAGAACCCACATGGAGTGTCCTGGCTCACTGGGGCCGAGCTGTGTTCCGGGGCTCTGTCAGGATGCAGGCGGTCCAGTCAGGTTGTGAGGCGCCAGCCCATCAGGAGTTCAGCTGGGCTGCAGCCCGTGGCAGTGTGCGATGTTGTTCTCTGGCTGAAAAGGAAGGCAGCTAGCTTGTAGTCCCAGTCCCCCAGGGCCATCCTGCGCAAGGCCTCCTTTTTTTTAAAAAAAGAGAAAATTTATTAACAGGATATAATAGCATGTTCCATATTTGACAACCAATTCTTAACATATCCTTTTCTAAAAAATTTTATCCCCCCCCTCCCCTGGCTTCCAACGATGCTCTGCCCCCATTAACATTTCTATCAATATTCTCTTACATTCAATTCATTTTCAATATTCAAATCATAAATTTCAGTATTTTCCTTTTCTATTTTTCTCTATTAGGTAACTTTTCTATTACAGTCCCTTTTCTTACAGCACTTCTATTATTAATAACTATCAAAACAGAGCAGTCTATTTTTCACATCCCAGTTAAGTTCTAAGTAGTCTTTAAAGTCTTTCCAATCTGCTAAAAATTCTTCGTCTTCTCTTCCATGAAGTTTTCTTGTCAGCTTGTCCATTTCAATCACAAAAATCATTTTTTTAATCCATTCCCATTTGTCAGGTACCTGCTCCTGCTTCCAAAACTGAGCATAAGTCATTCTTGCGGTTGAAATTAAGTGCCATAGCAAAGTTCTCTTTGCCATTTTAAATTCCTCTAGTTTGAATCCTAAGAGTAACATTTCTGGCTCCTTTTTCAAAGTACATTTCAAGATTTTCTGAATTTCATTATGAATCTCAGTCCAAAAAGCACTTGCTTTTTCACATGTCCACCACATATGGTAAAACAAGCCCTCTTTTTCAAGGCCTCCTTAGTTGTCCGGACCATGCGTTCAGCCTGGCCATTGGTCGTGGGGTGGAATGGGGCTGAGCGTATGTGCCTGATCCCATTGCATTTCACAAACTCCAGGAACTCTGAGGAGATGAAGGCTGTCCCGTTGTCAGTAACTAGAGAGTCCGGAATGCCATGGGTGCTGAAAATCCGCCACATCGCTCAGATGGAGGATCTAGACAAGGTGGAGGGATCCGGAACCACTTCTAGCCACTTGGAGTAAGCATCCACCAAGATAAAGAATAGTTGCCCCTGGAAGGGACCCGCAAATTCCAGATGCACCCGGGCCCAAGGTTTGTTGGAGGATTCCCAGTGCCGCACCGGAGCCCCGGAGGGCTCAGGCCACGATTCCTGGCAGGCCTGGCAATGCTTCACCTTGTCCTCAATTTCCTTGTCCATCCCTGGCCACCACATATAGCTCCAGGCCACTGCCCTCATGTGCACAATCCCCAGGTGCGTCTCATGAAATGCAGCAAGCACTCTCTGGTGTAGCGATGCTATGACGACCACCCAGCTTCTCCAAAGCAGGCACCTCTTGTGGGAGGACAGCTCATCCTGCTGTGATGAGAAGGCCGTGAATTCTGGGCCCACTGGACCTGTGGGCCACCCAGTCCAAGACCTGCGAGAGGAGGTGATCCCTGGCAGTGTGCTGAGACACATCGGATACCTGGACAGGGTGGTCGGGCAGGTCTTCTAGGAGGGTGACGGACTGGGCCAGAGCCAGGTTGGGGTCACAGCTTTGAAACAGAAGGCGGCTGAGCACTTCCCATCGCTTTGCCGGGGTGGTGCATGAGGACATACTGGTACCCGGCTACGAAGATGGACCAGTGGAGCACCCGCAGTGACAACATCTACGGGGTCTGGCGGTCCGGGGCGAGCAGACCCAGGAGAGGTTTGTGATCCATGACCACAGTGAAAGGCTGGCTGTAGAGGCAATCATCAATTTTTTTTACACCAGCCACGATTGCCAGGGCCTCCTTGTCAATTTGTGCATAGTTGTGCTCAGCTGCTGACAGGGTGCGTGAATAATAGGCAACCAGCACCTCGTGGCCATTGGCTAGCGGGTGCCCCAGGAAGCATCACACGCCAGGACTACAGGGAGGGACTCATCAAAATGTGCAAGGACCACAATTGGAAGGCCAAGAGTTCTTTTACCACCCTGAAGGCAGTGGCATGTTTGGGACCCCAGGCCCACAGGGCGTGTTTAGCCAGGAGGCTCAGCAACTGCAGCCTTATGGGGCAGGAAGGAGTGGTATAAATTGAGGAGGCCCAAGAAAGCCAGGAATTCAGCCTTGGACTAGGGGACTGGCACTTGAATGGTCGCTTGAATCTTGCCCTGGGCAGGGTGGATGCCTTGTGCGTTGACTGCGAACCCGAGGAGTTCCACCCGTGGGATCCCCAGCAGGCACTTCTCGCATTTCACCTTCAACCTGGGGTTGAAATGTTGGAGGACAGACTGCAGCCACGTTGAGAAGGTCTCTGCATCGGGAGCCACTATTAAAACATCATCAAAGAAGGACTAGACCCCGGGGATACCTTTAAGCAAACAGTCCATGAGATTCTGGAAAATCCCTGTGGCTACAATAACCCTGAACTGCAGCCGCCGCACCCTAAACGCCCCCCTGTGGATGACTATTGTCTGGGCCTCGGTGGTGGCATCATCCATCGGTAGTTGCTGGTATGCTTGGGCTAATTCGAGCTTCCTGAAAATCTTTGCACCTGCTAGGGAGGTGAGTACATGGCTAACAATGGGGACGGGATATGCGTGATCCTGGAGAGCCTTATTGATAGTGCACTTATAATCTGTGCATATCCAGACGTCCTTGTTTGGCTTCACTGGTGTGATGATGGGGGTCTCCCAGTGGGTGTGAGGGATGGGCTCTAGAACTCCTTGGGCCACCAGGTGGTCTAGCTCACCATCTATCTTTGGCTGCAATGCAAATGGGGTGTGCCTGACCTTCATGCGGATGGGCCATTCCGCTGGGTCTAGGTCGTGGGAAACCAGAGGTCCAGTGTAGCGACCAAGTGTCCCATTGAACACCGCAGGGAATGCGTTAAAATCCTGTTGTCGCACTTGGTTGACTCTGGTCACCCCAACCCCAAGGGCCCAAACCATGACAGTCCCAGCAGGCTAGTGAGCCTTCCTTCCACCACCAGCAGATCCAACTGTCCCTTAAAGTCCTTGTATTGCACCCTGAATTTGCCCCACCCCTTGACGGCCACTGGGTTCTTCTGGAAGTCCCATAAGGTGAGGCCTCTCGGTTTGTCTAGGTGGGGCCCCCCTTGGGGGCAGAGCCTCCGGAGAGTTTCTGCAGAGATGATGGAGAAGGAAGAGCCAGTGTCTATCTCAATCTCACCCCTCTATCATCACTGTTACATATATTTTGTTGGGGGCATCTGGAAACAAATTCATTACCTGGTGCTGGTGGCTGAGGCGCATGGTGTGTAGTTCCATTGCCTCCTGGTGCACTGTCACCCGTCGTCCATGGTTTCCTTGGGATCTGCAGACTTGTGCTATATGGCTGGTCTTGCCACAGGACTGGCAGGTCATGTCACAGCAAACAATGAGATGGTCACAGTCAGGAGAACTTACAATGTACGAGTCATACAACTGTGATAAAGAAGCATCCACAATTATTTATCTCAAGTTTTTTATACAAAACATTGATTTCTGAAATATGATTTTTACAAGAAATAATACAATAGAAACAGAAGCAAAATGGTGGGATGGTGGTCTCCGGATTGGTGCTGCCGTTTCGACAATGTGTCTTCTTATGACCAAAAATTGTACCAGTCAATGCGAAATATGGAGTTCCTCAAGCAACAAAAAGCTGCACATTCATGATTTTTCTAACTCTTATAGCTTGAAAAACAACATGTCTTATTCTAGAAAAAAGTTCTCCCAGAAGGACTGAAGTCAGGAACTCCATATTTCGCATTGACTGGTACAATGAGATAAATAATTGTGGATGCTTCTTTACCACAGTTGTATGACTCATACATCGTAAGGTCATGTCACAGAACTGGCAGGCGCAATGTTCATGGTCCTCACCGCAGCTGGCACAGACCACTTGGGCGCTGGACTTGGTGGGTGCTTGAGCACTAGTTCTAGTCAATGGGGAGACTGTGGATGGAGGGCTTGAGTTGTGGTGGGTGGACCATCAAACTTGGAGTACCTCCTCTTCGTCCGAGGTGTCGGGGCTCCGAGCGATGGTGGCCTGATGGGTTGAGTGAGCCTGATGATCCCACTGGGCCTTTTCAAATGTCATGGCCACCTGCAATGCCTGGTCCAGTTTAAGGTCCTCATGGCCAACAAGTTTTCTCCGGAGCCTTGGGTCCCGGACGCCCCCATCAAATTGGTTTAAGATGGAGGAGAAGTTGCAGTTGATTGCCAACCTGCGAACATTGGCCATGAAGGCAGCAGCCACTTCCCCAGATGCCTGGTTGTGCGCAAAGAAGTCCATGTCTATCACCATCTTGGATGGTTTCAGACAGGGGTCTTTTCATAGAAAAACAGCTGCAGGAGCTCATTAGCATATGGTATGCTAATGAGCTATTAAGCTATTAGCATATACCACGCTCCCTGACATCACCGGAAGTGATGTCAGAAGGGGAAGCAAAAGGGGGGAGGCATCTTCAAAAGCCTCCCCTTCCCTTCCCCAGCTGTTCTGAGTGGGGGAGCTAAGAGAGAAGGGGTTTAAAGTTTAAACTCCTTCTCATGACAATTGGGTCACAGAAGGAGGAAAGAGGGAAGGAAAGAGAGAGAGTAGGGAGAAGGAAAGAAGGAAGGAAAGAGGGAAAGAAAGAGAAGGAAAGAAGGAGGGAAAGAAAGAGAGGGAAGAAGGAAGGAAACAGGGAAAGGAGAAAAAAAGAGAAGAAAAGAAGGTGGGAAAGAAAGAAAGAAAGAGAGAAGAGAAGAAGGGAAAGAGGGAAAAGAGAGAAGGAAAGGAGGGAATGAAAGAAATTCGGTGGCAATTTGGCCCCATTATATCCTATGGGCCATTGAAGTCAGTGGTGAAACATAGGGTATATTCTGGGGGCTGGAGGGGAGGGGTTTGAGGAGAGGCTCCAAATTCACAGGGTAGCTTATGGAGCCTCTCCCCAAGATACCCACCAAGTGTCAAGAACATTGGACCAGGGGGTCCAATTCTATGGGCCCCCAAACAGGTTGCCCCTATTCCTCCATTGTTCTCTATGGTGAGAAAAAGTTACTTTTTCCCACCATAGAGAACAATGGAGGGAATAGGGGCAACCTGTTTGGGGGCCCATAGAATTGGACCCCCTGGTCCAATGTTCTTGAAACTTGGTGGGTGTCTTGGGAAGAGGCTCCAACAGCTACCCTGTGAGTTTGGAGCCTCTCCCTCAAACCCTCCCCTCCAGCCCCCAGAATATACCCTATGTTTTCACCATTGACTTCAATGGCCCATAGGATATAATGGAGCTGAAATTGACATTCGGCTGCCTGAAAGACTCTCAGGGACGCCGGCTGGGGGCGGGGCTTGGCTCCTGAGCTCCCGGAGTTGTGCTCCTGTGCCCTCCCCCCCAAAAAAGACCCCTGGTTTCAGAGTGAAGTGGTTGGAGAGGTCCTTGACCAGTTCATGGTAGGTGGCTTCTTCTAGGGTCTTGGGAGTGATGAGACTCTGGACCAGGCGGATTGTGGTGGCTCCGCACATGCTGAGCAGCCATGCTTTCTTCTTACCAGCGTCATTTGTATCTTGAATCTGGAAGAAGTACTTTAGCTGTTCAACCCATGCTTCCCATAGCTCGGGGTGAGTGGGGTCAAAGACAGAGAGTTGTCCCGGAGCAGCAGCCATGACCGGAGTGGTGATGCAGGGTGTGGTGGACTGGACCTCGATACACACTGCTTCGCTTGGGCTGAGTCCGGGGACTCAAATGGCCTTTCCTTGTCAGATGCCGGGTTAGGCGTGCTCACAGGATCCCATCCTCATCGCCAGTGTAAAGTGCTGGGTTCAGATGTATGATTTCAGCTCATAATTTATTTCAGCTCCAAATGCAAGACAACGGAGCAGGACTGGAGGCCTGCTTAAATCCCCGTTGGAAAACCACACCCACACACCACACACCCATGATAGGTTATTTACAGTGCCCTCTATTTCCCATATATTACAGTTTGGATCTTGCCTGACCAATAGGTCCATTCTAGGATCTGCGCTGGCTGTTGTTTCAGTAAGCAAAGCTTTGCCCGTTCACATGACCAGGTGCGAAGGCAACCACATGTGCGATCCTTAGTTGGTACACAACAGCATTATACCCCACTGAGGTCCCTGTCCGCCCAAGGCCCAGTAACTAAAATCTCCAACCTGGATCTGGCACCCCTGCCTCCCCATTCCCTGCTGGTGACACCCTACCAGGGTGTCATGTTTCACCTGTGTACACACCATGCACAGTTTATTTCAATGCAAGCCTATAGGCCCACATATACTGGATGGAGGATTACAGGGATACTAAATCCCACTGACATAAGCAGTGTAGCACATCTACCGAACTACTCTGCTCATTTCTCATCACTGGATATTTTGGGCCCTTTTTACCTTATGAATTAGAAACTTTTTAAAATGAGAACTGCAATGAGAAGCCTTGGGGTACATCATTATTATCTGTAGGCCGACATTTATACTAGCTGGCGATTAGTCCAACTGACTGCAATATATAGCAAGCAATGGAATTTGCAGAGTGCCTACAGCAAGCCAGATTTGTGCAGTGTGTGTTATCTGTGTGCTGCTGGGAAAACACTTTTATCTTAGCAAATGATCATGAATCTTTTGTTGTAAGGAACTCTGTTCTGGACAGGATAGAGAATAGGATTCTAATCTAGACCTACTAACTAGATGGATGGAGATGCAGGAAGCGTGTCCTGCCTTCATGGCTGCAAGATGGAGAGAGGGAAAGAGAAAGAGCTAGCTGGAAGGAAGGCAGGTTCCCTGAGGGTCACAATAGCAATCTGCACATCAAAGGGATAGTAGCAGAGCAGGAGAAAGGAAGGATGCACGGGGTTCTACCTGCCTGTCTCTCTCTGGTTCGCTATATTTCCCCTCTGAAGTCTGAGGGTAAGAGACAGTGTAAAATTCTTCATTTCCAACAGCAAGTACAGTTCACACCCTTGGTGTCTGCTTAGGGTTGCCAGCTCCAATTTGGGAATCGCTGAAGATCTGGGGGCAGTGCCTGGGGAAGAGAGGAAGCACTGCTCTCTGAAGCAGCCATTCCCTCCAGGATACTCTGCAGCCTGCCCTGACCTGGCTAGCCCAGATCTCAGAAGTTAAGCAGAGTCAGCCCTGGCTAGTAGTCGGAAGGGGACCACTAAGGAACATCAGGATCGTGTGCACCTCTGGACATCTCTTGAACTGAACACCCTACCGGGTTGCCATAAGCCAGCTGTGACTTGACAGCCCTTTCCACCACCATCTGGAAATCTATAATATCTAATAGCCAAGTTGCCCCCTCCACGTGGATATCTAAATCCGCACATCGGAGGCACACAGGGGGCAAATAAATTTTCCTGCACAGCTGGGGCGCTCCCCAGGTGTGCAGAAAAATCTGAAATGTAGAAAAAATTATACAAGGGAAACTTAAATCCCCCAAAAGGTAAAAAAGCATTCCCTGCGCATGTGCAGAGAGTGCACTTACCCCTGGGAACTGTGGCAGAGCCGCGCAGGGCTCACCACGTTTGCTGTTGTCAGTGGTGGCAGGACAAGCCTTGGCAGGCGGGTGGCTAGGAGTCATGGCCATTGCTGCTGTCGGGGGGGAGTAGCCTGGCAGGCTCAGCACCTAGGAGCTGTGGCCGTTGCTGCTATTGGCGGGGGGGGAGCCTGGCGGGCCCAGTGGCTCAAAGCCATGCAGGGCTTGCAGCTGTTGCTGTTGTGGGTGGCGGGGGCAGCACGGAGAAGTCTTGGTGGCCTGGGAGCCGCAGGGAATACTCCCCTCCCCCGCGAGTATCACGGGTCCCACTTCTTGTCAGTTCTAATTATGGAGAAACTCTAGGCCACTCCCTGAAGCTATTTTGCACGAGGCAACACAAGACAATGTCTGTCTCCCTCAATGGGTGTGAAGACTTTTTTATTTTCTCTCGTATACCCCAATATAAGCTGCTGACCCACCTTCTAGTGTTTGTTTATGTGTTTTAAATTTAATTATTTTATAATTTTAACTGTATTGTTATTGTTGAAATGTTTTAATGCTTTTTTATGTTCATTGGTTTGCAGACCCTGATCAAGTGGAAAGGTGGCTTTAAAAAGTTTTAAAATAAAATAAACAAATAAAAGTATTTGAGCTGAAGAAGTTGACACACGTGCCACTCTTGCAAAATCTTCCTGTGGCATTTTGCAAATTCATGTTATTTCTTTCTTACATCCTATTTCAGCAATAATCAACCAGTACTTATGCATCTTGACTCTATATGGCCTTTCCTGACAACAACTCCCACCCCACCCCCTATAAGTAATGATTGAGGAGGTTTTGTTCCACTGTATCTGAAGAAGTGCGCTTGCACATGAATGCTTATACCATGGATAAAACTTTGTTGGTCTTAAAGGTGCCGCCGGACTCAAGCTTTGTTCTCATGTTATTTAAGTAATTCTTGGGATCCTCATTAGTGAAAAGTCTGTTCTCCCAGTGGTTGTTGGAGTGTGAACATGGAAGGCGAAGGCGCACAGCAAGATCCTGGGCTCAGGAAAAGAAAGGAGCTTCACACATCATCTTCAGGTGGACCACAAGGTACCTTCATTCTCTCCCTTATGATTCATGGGGCCTGGAGGCTCAGCCCTATGAGGAAAGGCCGAGGGACTTGGGAAAGTTCTGCCTGGAGAAGAGGAGGTTTGCAGGGGGGGGGACACACATGATGGCTCTCTTGAAGTATTTGAAGGGCTGCCACTTAGAGGAGGGCGGGGAGCTGTTCCTGTCGGCAGCAGAGGACAGGACTCACAAGAATGGGTTTAAATTAAGGGTGGGAAGGTACCGGCTGGATATTAGGGGAACCTTTTTTACAGTAAGAGCTGTGCAGCAGTGGAATCAGCTGCCTAGAGACGTACGTGGTGGGCTCCCCCTCACTGGCAGTCTTCAAGCAAACACTTACCAGGGATGGTCTAGGCTGATCCTGCACAGAGCAGAGGGTTGGACTAGATGGCCTGTGTGGCTCTTTCCAACTCTGTGATTCTATGACTCTAAACAGAATTACACTGAATAAAGACCAAGAAATCTAATCCATTTAGAAGAAGACAAATAAAGGGTGGGAGGGACGTGACAGAGATTCACAATCTTATACAATGGTGCAGGGAAAATGGATACAGGGAATTAGTTTCTTCTTCTCTTCTAACAGATTTTAAAACTCAAGCTTAACCAATAAAATTGATAGATTCAAGGTTGACCCCCCCAAAAAAAATTCATAAAATGCTTCGATAACTTATGGAACTCAGTGCTGCATGAAGCTTTGATAACTAGATGGTACAAAGGCAGTATGACTTAAATATCAGCTGCTTGGGGTGAACAAGTTGGTACAGAATGTTGCAGCCAGCATACTAACCAGAGTGGGCTTGGTCCATCTATGATGGCTTCCAGTTTGTTTCCAGGCCCAATTCTGGATGCCGGGGCTGATCTTAAAAGCTCTTTACAGTCTGGGACCAGCAAACCTTCAGGACTGCCTACTCTCACATAAACCTACCTGTCTGCTACAACCACCTTCCGAGAGGCTTCTTCAGGTACTCTCACCTTCTGAGGTTAGACAGGTGGCAACCCAAGAGAAGGCCTTCAAAGCTGTGATGATAAACTGTGGAACTCCCTCCCCAGGAATATCTATTTAAGATAGTTGAAGATAGTTTATTCACAGCAAAAGCCAGCAATCTAATGCAGTAGTCAAACTGAATTTGTCAGAATCCATAAACCACAAGCATATATGAAATGTATAAAATAAAAATATAAAATAGTGCATGCAAGTAAAACATGTTAAATACTATAGCAAATTACATCTATTATCCTTTCACTAGCAGCTTTCTAGTCCTTACAGCTAACCAGCCAAATTTGACAAGTTTAGGGGAAACCTCAGGGAACCTACTTTCTAAGAAGTTCTTCAGTAATTGCATCTTTCGACTAGTTGAGGACAGAGTAGTTGTAGAGAGTGGGAGAATATCACGAAAGTGGCTTTATGCCCTGCAGTCATATATAACATGCATTAAAGTTTCGATTCCGGCATATTCTTCTGTCTCCTTCCATCACTGCCTTCCACCAGTGGCTGAAAAACTATTGTTTTTGCCTGCTGTGCCCTAATGACATTTCCTTCATGTCCTAAATTTTAAGTACTTGTTCCATGTTTTTATATACGTATTTTGCTTTTGGTTTTAAGTTGTGTTTTAGAATGGCCTGCTTTTAATCGTTAGCTACCTTGGTGGCCCTAATTGGGTAGAACAGTGGAATAAAATTCTTTAGATAAAATTGTAGGGATGGTAAGTTAGGTCTCAGGCCTCTCCCTTCTATGTGGCACACCCGAGAAGGTCAGCCTGTCCTCATAGAGATAAGAAGATGGTTCTCACACGCAGGTAGCTAGTAAACAACATCACATATCAAAGTTAACAGAAACTTGGCTAATTGCAAGCAGGTGCAGGAGGGAGGGATAGGGAGGGTGAGCTTTGCTGGTGTGAGCTTTGCTGGTAGAGAGATATCTTGTTTGTTCTACTATGATCTCATATATGCAAAGGGGGGGGATGGGGTGTGAATAAAACGCTGCTCCACTGGACAGGGGGAGAGCTTGCAGCAGAGATCTGTGTCTGTGTGATTTTTGAACCTTAATAGCCTCTAGAGGCAACAAGCCTGTAGAGAGGCTACATAAAATAAATGATGATAACAAGTGGTGAATGACCTTTGTTGATCTTCTGATCCAGGGGAGAGGAGGAGGAGGAGGAGGAGGAGGAGGAGGAGGAGGAGGAGGAGGAGGAGGAGATTGGATTTCTACCCACCCTTCACTACCCAAACTCCTTTCCCTTCCTTTTCCTTCCCCCATAGTAGACCTGATGGAAACAGGATCCTGATGGACTGACGTAGCAGGAATCTTCTTATCTAGGTTAAATAAGAGATAGGTGATAAACTATTATACAGAAAAAGATTTTTTTTAAAAAAAAATATTCTCTGTATGGGATTATTCCCAAGAGAATTTAGAGAAGACATGGGGCATTCGTGATTGTGTCACCTCCAAATTTTTTTCCCCAGAGACAGCTATTGGTTGTCCTGTGTTAGATCTATGTTGTGTCATAATTCTCCCTATCACCACAATGTCAGACCATTTCCCATGAAATTTTGTGCTCCAAAAGGGAAAAGACATCTTTTCTCCTAGTGGGACTTTTTGTTCTGGCAAATGTCTCCTAGGAAATGAGGGGAAGGGAGGAAGGATTAAATTTAACACCACTGAAGTCTTGATTCAAACTAAACCTTCTAGGAGCTGATGGGCTGCCAGTTTCCAGGTGGGGCCTGGAGCTCTCCCAGAATTACAACTAAGTCTCTCCCCTGCCCAAACCCTGCCCTCCCCAGACTCCACTCCCAGGTCTCCAGGAATTCCCTTTCCTGAAGCTGGGAAGCCTAGGGAGCTCTGTTTTTGAAAACATGGAAAGATATTGAGAGAATAACAATGCAATCATTTGTAGAATTATTCTACTCCAACGGTTCCCAACCTTTTTAGTATGGTGACCTACAAATCCAAATTTACTTGGTGTGGTGACCCATTCAGGGCTGGTCCAAGATTTTTTTGGCACCCTGAGAAAACGATGACCTTGGCAGCCATCTAGTTCATCATTCCATTATCTATAGTGGTTAGCCAGATGTTTTTGAGAAACCAACACACATCACAGAAAGGATGCAGCTGCTCCTACTACGAACCCCAAGCAAGTGGCATTCCGACACGCACAGCCTTTGCCTACGGAAGAAGAAGAAGAAGAAGAGATTGGATTTATATCCCACCCTTCACTCAGAGTCTCAGAGAAGCTTACAAACTCCTTTCCCTTCCCCTGCCCACAACAGACACACTGTGAGGTAGGTGGAGCTGAGAGAGCTCTTTCTAGAACTGTCCTTGAGAGACAGCTCTGACAGAACTATGGCTTGCTCAGGGTCATCCAGCAGCTGCAAGTGGAGGTATAAAGTACTGAGACTGATGCAGTGTTGCGTGATTTCAGCTCATACTTCATTGCTTACAGTCAGAACTTGAGAGAGATGCCCCGGCTCACAGGCCAGTTTATATCTCTGTGACTTCTTATTCCCCAAACACACACATACACCTGTGATAGGTTATTTACAGTGCACCCTATTCCCATTGGTCTCTTCTAGGATCCTAACCTTCCCATAGGTGCGCACTAGGATCCGTTTGGGCTATTGTCTTTGGAGGCAAAGCTCGAGCCCTTTGCCTGGCCGCATGTGTACCAGACCACGTGTGTGGTCTTCTCTTGGTACATAACAGGAGGAGTGGGGAATCAAACCCGGTTCTCCCGGATTAGAGGTTCTCCCAGACTTTGACCACCCTCTCCTTCTCCATTAACCCCTCTGATCCTGCTTAAGATTCTAAGAACTCACTCTAGTAACAGGGGTGGAAACTAGTCAGAGGGTCAAAACTACTGATTTTACTGACCAAAATTCCAAAAAACCCTGACCAAATACTGGCAAAAAACTGACAAATTACTGAACAATTTAATGTTAGCCTACTGATAAGCTAGTGTTTTAAATGTAAAACTAGGACTTCATTAAAAATGATTATTATCTAGCCTCCGCCATTCCCATAGCCAGTCCCATAGTTATATGTGACCCAGATAAAAGGATTGCACACTTTTTAACTGATTTTTTTAATGAATAGAGGACAATGTTTTCATTATTGTACAAAATTTAAGGCAAAAAAGATTCCCTTTTAAAAATAATCACATACTGCAGATAATAAACCAGCAAAACAGCAAAAACATTAAAAACCAAACCTAAGTAATAATTATGACGACAAAACATAATTATTGTGAGGTAAGACTTCTCTTTCCTTTTACTTTATCCAGCCAGCAGCCTGCCATCCCTGATGGAGGTCGTGTCAGGCTGGGCACTGGAACACCCTGGACTGATTGTTCTGCGTGATTTCAGTGTCCATGCGGACGATGTGGCCTCCACTCAGGCGATGGACCTAGTGTCATCCATGGTGGTGCTGGGACTCTCCCAATATGTAACAACTCCCACTCACTGGTGGGATCTGATCTTCGCGGCTGGGGTCACAGTGGACCGGGTCACTGCCTCAGCAGTGCCATGGTCGGACCATCATGTCCTGAAGGCCCATCTGAATGTTTCACACCAACCCTGTTTGGGCAGCAAGCAGATTTCAGCTTGCCTATGAAGCCAAAGGGACCCTATGTGGCTTCAAATAGCCCAGAGGGATCTGATGCCCCCTGGTGGCTCATTAGGTGAGCTTGTGGAGGATTGGCACAGCTGACTCTCAGCAGCCCTCGATGAGACCACTCCTCGATGCCCTCTGCGCCCTCACACTAGGCTGGCTCCTTGGTTTACCCAGGAGTTGTGGCTGATGACGCAAATGGTAAGATGGCTAGAGAGACAGTAGCGGTGCGCCTGCGACAAAGCCACAAGAACATCTTATAGGATGTTTATGAGATCCTATGAGATGGCAGTCAAAGTCACTGAGAATATTATGTGGCCACGATTGCATCTGCGAGCTCATGCCTAGCCCAATTATTTAGAATAATTCAGTCTATGATTGTCCTGCCACAAGGAAGACCAAATATTAGGGAATTAGACACTGGCTGTGAGGCCTTTCCGAGCTACTTTGCAGATAAAGTCCTGTCGCTCCGCAGTGACCTCCTTGCCACAGTTGAGACAGTACGTCAACTCGAGGCTCCATGCACGTCTTGGCCGTGATGAGTTTCGAGATGCCCTAAGGGAGATTATCAAAAAGCCCCTCTTGGAGGGACAGTTCCCTAGGGCACTCAAGGAAGCTGTGGTTTGTCCCCTCCTGAAAAAGCCATCTCTGGATCTAGCCGAATTGGCTAATTACCAGCCAATCTGCCCCACTTGGGCAAAATAATTGAGAGAGCCATGGCAATTCAACTACGGAGCTGTTTGGATGAAACTTCCATTCTAGATCCTTTCCAGTCCAGTTTCCACCCAGGCCACAGGATGGAGACAGCACTGGTCGCCCTAACGGATGACCTCCAGAGGCATCTGGATCAGGGAGGATTGGCAGTGATGTTGCTGCTGGACCTGTTGGTGATGTTTGACATGGTCCATTATCAGTTACTGATCCACTGTCTCACTGACACTGGAGTCCAGGGGCCTACCTTGCAATGGCTGGCTTCCTTCTTTTCTTCAGGGTTGGGGACAAAGGGTGGTGCTAGGCGAGCAGTTATCTCAAAGGCACCCACTGATTTGTGGACTGCCTCAAGGGGCAGGTGCTGAGCCAACTGAAATTGAATCTGACAAAGACAGAGGTCCTGTGCCTGAGCCGGGTGGCCTGAGGGTAGGGATCCTACTTCCAACCTTCAATGGGGCGCCATTGGTGCCAGTGCTGGAGGTTAGGAGCTTGGGAGTGCTCCTGGATGCCTCACTAACAATGGAGGCCCAGGTAACAGCCACTGCCAAATCAGCCTTTTACCACCTACAGCTGATTAGGCGGTTGGTTCCCTTCCTCGAATGCAATGACTTGGCGACAGTGATCCATGCAATGGTCACCTTGAGATTGGACTACTGTAATGGTCTCTACATGGGGCTGCCCTTGACCCAAATCCAGAGGCTACAGCTAGTGCAAAATGCTACAGCTAGTGCAAAATGCTGATGGGCCTCCCTATGTGGGAGTACATCCAGCCTGTGTTGAAAGCACTGTACTGGCTGCCGATAGCATACCGAATTTGCTTCAATGTGCTGGCTCTTACCTTTAAAGCCCTTTATGATCAGGGGCCCACATACCTGATGGAATGCTTTTCCCCACACATTCCCCAGAGAGCTCTGCGCTGACGGTCACAAAATCAATTGGCCTCCCAGGTCCTAAAAATGCCAGGTTGGCCACAACCAAGTTCAGGGCCTTCTCAGTGGTGGCACTGTACTGGTGGAATGAGCTCCCCTTGGGACCTTTTACAGTTTCACAGGGCCTACAAGATGAAGCAGTTCCACCAGGCCTTCAACTAAGGAGCCGCACCAAGTAACATCAAATAACTGAGAAGTAACAGTGCCCTGGTCCTTGGCTTACCACCAACAGCCTGTGCTGTTGCCTAAATATAGGGACCAAGGCGAACCAACCACCAATATAGATCATCTGATTACAACACTAGTATTGGTTCTGTCTTCTGTAAGCATTCTTATAAGTACCTGATCACATACTAGCACTTTATGATAATGTAGAGCAGTGCTTTTTTTGTAGAAAAAGCCCAGCAGGAATGTATTAGCATAATAGGCCACACCCAACAGCAGAAATTCATTAGCATATTAGGCCACACCCCCATGTTACCAGAAGTGTGGTCATCCAGCCACACCCACCTTTTGCTTCTTATTCTGTTTACCTTGTTTGTTGTCAAAACCCAGGGCTTTTTTGTAGCAGGAGCTCCTTTGCATGTTAGGCCACATACCCCTAATGTAGCCAATCCTAATGAGTTTCTGCTGTTGGGTGTGGCCTATTATGCTAATGAGTTCCTGCTGGGCGTGGCCAACTTGGGAGCCAGCCGGAACTCAATTCTTGTGCGTTCCTGCCAAAAAATAGCCCTGATGTAGAATTTTATTATTTGTTTTAAGATTGTATATAATTTGTTACCTATATGTTTAATCTCTTTGTAAGCCACTCTGAGCCCGCTCCGGTGGGGAGTGTGGGGCATAAATTGAATAAACAAATAAATAAAGTTATTCACGAACTCTTTCATTTCTCAACAGTTTTCTGCACTGCATCCACAAGCATTTTTTCCCCTTGTCCTCTTCTTCCATTGCTTTCTCAACTCCTAGCATGAGCTGTGCCATGTTGAATAGCCATCACTTCTACTTTCATCGTCTCATGTTTTAAGAGGTTAATTATGTTTCTATACTTTGTGGAAGATTTCATCAAATCACTTCTACTCTTAGGAACAAAGTCTTTAAAGTACTTCATAACTAAAGTGAAAACAATCTGTCTTCTCACTGGGAAGTCATCACATTTCCCCAAAAATGCAATAATGAAAACGGAAAAACACAAACTGCATTCACCAAAATCAAAGAAATACTGACTTTACTGACCAATTTTTTTTTTTAAAAAATGACAAATTACTAACCAAGATGAAAAAACTGACTTTTACTGATTTTACTGCCCATTTTCCACCTCTGTAGTAACCATCAAGACATGTTTTACATGATCAGCATGTATATGCAGGGAAGAAAAAAATACCAAGTAATGTATGACATGGAAGATACTGTTTCCAGGGTCAGAGCTTGGTTCCCGAAACACAAAAGAGAGCAATGGAAAGGATAGAGGCAGCTGTTAGGGAGGGCTTGCCCACAACCTATTTCCAGAGGTTTCATGACCCAGTTTTGGGTCTCGACCCACAGCCTGGGGGACACTGCTCTAGTCTATAGGCTTACACTGGAGTAACTCAATGCTCTGCCAGTCAATGCGCTGCCTCTAAGCTATGCAGTGTTGTGAGCAAAAATTCTACTTTGTGAGCTACTGGCATTAAAGTTGTGAGTGAGTGATTTGGCTACTGCATAAATCAATTTGCTTTGGAGCCATCCTTCCTGAGCTAAGACAAAAATGCGTGAGCCGGAGAATAGAATACTGTGAGCTAGCTCACACTAACTCAGCTTAGAGGGAACACTACTGCCAGTCCCATGACTCATCTAGTTTAGCCCTAAGACAGTGGTGGGAAACCTATGGCATGCGTGGGCATGCACGCCATCGCCCCAGCACAGAGTTGCTTCGGAGGTGGTTAGGAGTGACTCGCAAGCAGGCAGGCTGGGCTGAGGGCAGAAGTAGGTGGTGGCAGCTGCCTCAGAAGTGATGAGCGGGAGGGGAAGGTGCCGCCGTCTTGCCGATGATGTCTGGTGGCCCTTTAGGAGCTGAGGTGCCGCCACCGCTGGGCTTCAGGAAGCGGATCCTGGTGACCGGTGGCCCCAGATTCATGTAAAGGAGAGGCTGGCAAGGTGAGGTGCTGGGGTGGTTCCAGCTGTGCCAGCAGCCTGGCGAGGGAAATGTCCTGCTGCTGCCCCTTTAATGGCGTGGCTTCCTGGGATGTGCCGTGGATGGGGCAGGGCATTCTTGTCCGGGTTGTAGGGAGCCCTGTTCTTCCTCGTGCCTCACAGAATGTTAGTGCTGGGAAACCGTGGTAAGAGGAGGGGGGAAGTGTGCGTGGTAGAGTTGCTAACCTCCAGCTGGGGCTGGGTGATCTCCCAAATTACAGCCTGTCTCCAGGGGACAGGTCAGTTCTCCTGGAGGAAGTGGTGTTTTTTGGAGGGTGGACTCTATGCATTACACCCCGCTGAGGTTTCTGCACTACACAGGATCCCCTCTTCTCAAATCTGCAGGGATTTTGCAACCTGGAATTGGCAACCCAGACAGGGGGTCATGTTTGATTTTAGAAATCTCTGCTGAGAATATTCCCCTTCAGTCCACAACCCCTCTGCTCTGGTTCTCACCCATTCAGGAGAACACTTAGGGTGGAGAGAATATAAGGTTGCCAGCTCTGGATCGACAAATACCTGGAAATTTTGGTGGTGGAGCCTGAGGATGGTCGGGTTTGGGAGGGGAGGGGTTTCAGTGGGGTATAATGCCATCCAGTTCACTGTTCACAGCAGCCATTTTCTCCAGGTGAACTGATCTCTGTCACCTGGAGATCAGTTGTAATCCTAGGAGATCTCCAGCCGCCCCCTGGAGGTTGGCAACCCTAGGAGAATAGGCTGCCCTGCTTCACGCTGCAGATGGTGGTGGGTTCCTGGTTCGAATGTTGATTTTGCCTCAGTATTCAAGTTAAATTGCCGTGTTGGCACTTCGTGATAAATAAGTGGGTTTTGGGTTGCAGTTTGGGCACGCGGTCTCTAAAAGGTTTGCCATCACTGCCCTAAGACATAGACTTGCACAAGATCTTCAGCAAAAAGCCTTGTAAGCCTGGAAAAAGGAAAAAGAAAAAATATTCAGCTTTTGTTCTGGGAGATATTATTTATAGGATTCTAAGATGGTTTTTATGTTATTACTCTTTTTTCTGAAACTGTCCTTTTTGGATCATGTTATCATTTATTGATTTATTTAGAAAAGAAGTGGGATGGGATACACAAGCTTGCTGAATGTTCATTTGGTGCTTCGCATTTTAAGGTGACATGACTGTGTAGCAGGAATGAAAGGGTTAACCCTACACCCCTGGAGTACACAAGTAAAGGTTCAGTCAGTGATAGCAAGTATAGCAAGGACAGTAAGGACATCTTCTTTCTGTGTGCTTATGTGTTTTGCTTAGGCAAGCTAATTTCAGAAACGATGCTATGCAAAACAGGATGTGGTAAAGTGGGCACAATATTCTTAAAAATAGCTGATCGAGAGGGCAGTTGGAGAAAAACAGGAAAGGTAGTTTTGTAATATAACAGGGGGTGTTCTAAATAATGGTAAAAGAAATGTATGGCCCCGTCCACACTGAACATTTGCCCCGCTGAAGGCACGGGAGCCCCGCGGACTTTCCATGCGTGATCATACGAGCACATCTGGGAGGCGTAGCGCTCCCGTGGCCAACCCACGGCTTCCCTTCGAAAACACGGAGTAAAAAACTACTAGGGTCGAAGTACTAGTTTCCGGAAACCCCGGGGCAAAGGCCAGCGTCTGATCGCAGGAGCGCCAATATCCCGTGGCTTCCGACGCCGGCCCATGTCCCGGGGTTTCCGGATGTTGTAAGTTTCCATGGGATGTGCACCAATGCTGAATGAGGCATGCGCATATGCAAGACACCGGCAGCGCCCCCCCCCAACGGCACATGCACACTTCACAACAGCGTGGCTTGCGTGGTCTGCTGCGCCGCTTTTTTGCCGTGCTGCAGCAGCGTGGTGTGATCGGCACTTGGGGCTGGAGCGTGGCAACCCAGTGGCCCGTGTGATCAGGCTACCGCGCCTTATTTTGCTCCGGGGCAAACTGCCACGCCTCCCCCCTGCGTTTTCTGGCCCGTATGACCAAGGCCTATACTTGGCAAATGTATGCCATATAGACTATGGCAGAATGGGCCTGCTCTAGCCTGCAGGCCCTGTTCCACCCTGCTCTCCCAACACCTGGAGAGTTTTCCCAACACCTGGAAAGGCTTTTCTTTCTCCCTAGGGTAGCCCACTACCTCCATCTGCCATTTGCAGGAATTGCCTGCTGGGAGGGTCACGACTCACAGCTTCCCTTCCAAGTTCTGAGGCCTTGCCTCTGTGTCTCCTGCAGCCCAGGATGGGATCCCCTGCCCCCAACTGGGGATTGGCAACCCTACCTGGCATTCAACTGCAATCAAAGGTTACTTGCAGTTATCTGCGTAAGACCCCTCCTGGATCAAGCCCAAGGCCCATCAAGCTCAGCGCACTGGAGTAGATCAAGCCGCTCAGCTCATAAAATCTGAGCCCTTCTTCCAGCTTAAGGGGACTTTTCCCCTGATGGAAAAGCCACTTAAGTTGGGGGAAGGGCCTCAGTGACACACGTGAAGCTGCCTTCTACTGAATCAGACCATTGGGCCGTCAAGGTCAATACAGTCTAATCAGACTGGCAGAGGCTCTCCAGAGTCTCAGGCAGAGATCTTTCACATCACTTCCTGCTAGGGTTGCCTTCTCTGGGTTGGGAAATACCTGGAGGCTTTGGAGATGGAGCCTGGGGGAGGTGGGGATTGGGGAGGGGAGGAACTTCAGCAGGTCATGGCACTTTTCAAAACAGTCCACCCTTCAAAACAGTCATTTCCTCCGGGGGAACTGATCTCTGTCATCTGGAGATCAGTTGTAATTCCAGGAGATCTCCAGGCCTCACTTGGAGGCTGGCAACCCTATCTCCTACCCCAGGGGTCCTCAACACAATGCCCGTTGGTGCCATGGAGCCCACCAACACTTTTCTTGGTGCCCTCCAAGTGTTTTTGGAAAGTGGGCTGGGCCAGGTGAGGCTTTTGCCCAGCAAGGTTTCCGATGGGCTATGCAGATTTTTTTTTTAAATGTTGTTTTGTTAGCTGCTGCCACACAGCACAAAAATCTTTACTGTGTGATTGACGGCAAGCTGCCTCAGTCATTTTAGGGCTAGCTCCACTTCCTGCAGCAGCCATTTTGTGGCTGCACCCACCACACTGTGTGAGAAATAGATTCCAAATGTAGCCCACAGGCTCAAGAAGGTTGGGGACCTACCTTATCCTTTTAACTGGACACACTGGGAATTTATTTATTTATTAAAAACTTTTATTTGCTGCCTTTCTCCCTCGAGGAACTCAAGGCGGCTCACAGTATAACACAAAACATTATAAAGAAAACACAACAAGCCAACAAATATAAAACCCATTAAAAGTCACAGTTTTTAAAAACTCCAATTCGGACTGTCAATAGTAACAGCGAAATCATCAAAATGCAGTCTACTCCTAAATAAAACTATCTTCAACTGCTTCCTGAAGATCAACAATGAGGGGCCCAGGTACACGTCTCTGGGGAGGTTGTTCCATAACTGTGGGGCTGCCACTGAAAAGGCCCTTTCTCATGTGCCCATCAGATAAGATTCTTTGATTTGTGGGGCAGTCAGGAGGGCATGTCCCCACAATTTTAATTCCCAGGCAGGAATGTATGAGGATTGACCTTGGGGCCTTCTGCCTGCCAAGAAGATGCTCTGCCCCTCACCAACACTAGAGGAAGATTTCAGTTTTGCTGAGCACAGTGGCTAGACCCACCCTCACAGTTTTTAGCAGTGTCTTAGACTGTTCTTAAACTGTTCAAGGAACAAGCGAGAGCTCTAAGTGCATCAAAGGTTGGTGGGATGAAGAACTGATCTCCCCTACAACACATGGAGTAGATTAGAGGTGCAGTTTGTTAGTAGATCAGAGGGGGCAATAGAGTGCTCATTCTCTGAAAATGTTATGCTCAACTTGAATAAAATTGTTGCTCTGTTTCTGAAGCCTTGTGGTGTACACTTCTTTACGATAGACCAGATACATATAATATCCACTTTTCCTAAGAGAAAGACAGCTGTGTTCTGCCCTCAGCCTTAAAGGGGATCCTTTACACTCTGATTAGGGTTTGAGGGGGATTGAAATTACACCCGGTTTTTATATTTTTCCAAGTGGGACCAGCTATTCCTTCTTCATCCCAGGAGGTATTTTTGACCCCTTGAATAGTTTTAAGTTCGCATAAAACTTTCCGGCCTGGGAATCTGCAAGCTTTCTCACTAATATGTAGCATTTAAGCCAATCTTCACTAGCGGGCTTAGGCTGATCCAAACTGGCTGTGGTATACTGGCACTATTGCTTTAAGAACAACTCCCAGAAGCCCTCTAGAAAGGAAAGGGTCAGGTTCTTTTGACCATAACCGGAGGAGGAGTTACAGTTACTGAAGCCTAGTTGTTCTGCTGGTTGTCTCCTTAGAACTCCCGCACAGTAGAATGAAGTTCACTCCCCCAGAAATGTGAATGGGACGGCAATCAGGCTGTTCAAAGCCAAATCTAATCAATCCAAAAGTAGATCTTGCAGCATTTTCTTGTGCACTGTTGCAATTTTACTGTTTTTCACCATACGTTTGAGAAAATGGCCTGAATGGACGCAAATGCCAAGGGACTTGAGTGGAAAGAGCCATTCAAAAGCTGTGTCCAACCTCCATGTGATGACCTCATCGGAAAGGGGGATAAAAGAAGGAGTTGAAAAAAGAGCTCTGCTGGTTGTGATGTTGGGAGAGATGGAATTCCCATACACCCCTAACAATATAAGGGTCCATCCATCTCCCAGTAGTAGACATCACTCCTCAAAAAATAAAGCTCGGTGCCTCAAAATTGGCCACTGGCTTCAGGATGATCATGGGAACTGCTGTGTCAAAAGTGAATTGGCACATCCTGGCCCAGGTTATATACAGGAACCCCCCCCCATTTGTGAACTAAAATTGTCTGTTTGTGGCAGGCATAACGAAGCAGACAATAAAAATGGTAGCCTCAAATTTGGCCACTGACTTCAGGATGCAAAGGGTTACTGATGAGCAGGGGTCATTTGGGGCTGGAGCACACTGGAGCACCGCTCCAGCAGCCCAGGAATGGGCACAAACCCCGGCCCCAGCTCCCCGCACCACGATCTTCCCATTATATTCTATGGCCCAATAGAATATAATGGGGGTGGCGCAACTCCATAGAAAAGGATTTTAAACTTTAAACCCTTTCTCTCTTCGCTTCCCCCCACCCCGCCTTGGCAGGCCGGCTGGGGAAACAAAAAGGGGGGAGTCTTCTTTAAAGGTCTCCCTTCTTCTCCCTTCCCCAGCCGGCCTGCTAAGGCAATTTCTAGCTGCATCTGAAGAAGTGAGCAGTGACTCACGAAAGACCCTGCCACAAATTTTGTTAGTCTTTAAGGTGCTACTGGACTCTTGCTCTTTTCTACTACCCAAAATATTTAAGTACTTTGTTGGGAGGATCCTACTATGTAGTGTCTATACTGCTTAGTGTGTGGATCTGCCACAACTTTTGTTAGTCTTTAAGGTTCAAGTGGTTAAGACGCTGAACAGGCTGTGGAAGGTCAGTAGTTCAGCAGTTCGAGACCTGAAAATGCCGCATGACGGGGTGAGCTCCCGTCTCTAGTTCCAGCTCTTGTTAACCTAGCAGTTCAAAAGCAAAAAATTGCAAGTAAATAGGTACCACTTTGGTGGGAAGGTAACAGCATTCCGTGTGCCTTGGTGTTTAGTCATGCTGGCCACATGACCACAGAAATGTCTTCAGACAGCGCTGGCTCTTCGGCTTTGAAAAGGAGATGAGCACCGCAACCCTAGAGTCGGATTCAACTGGCTTTCAAGCAAGGAAACCTTTACCTTTACCTTTAAGGTGCTACTGGACATAGGGTTGCCAAGTACTTACCGTAATTCGGCTGGGGACACACAGTTCCTGGCCGGAACATTCCTCCTTGTAACACCCATGCTGCACGATGCCGTCACCAGGAAGTGACACCGGGTGAAGCTCTGGCAATGGGACTGGAAACTTGAGTTTCCAGCCCCATTGCCAGAGCGTCGCCCAACGTCACTTCCTGGGGACTGCATCATGCACTGCGTCTTTTCCCCCTGGGAATGGTCCTGCC
>JAPDNY010000637.1:0-29186 GCA_029375565.1 Gekko gecko
AGGGTGAGAAAGAAGTCCTTTTCTCCCTTTCTCTCAATACAAGAACTCGTGGGCACTCCATGAAATTGCTGAGCAGTTGGGTTAGAACGGATAAAAGGAAGTCCTCCTTCACCCAAAGAGTGATGAACACATGGAATTCACTGCCGCAAGAGGTGGTGGCAGCTGCAAGCATGGACAGTTTCAAGAGGGAATTAGATACGCATATGGAGCAGAAGTCCATCAGTGGCTATTAGCCACAAGGTATAGATAGGAACTCTCAGTCTAAGGCAAGTGATGCTCTGTATTCTTGGTGCTTGGGGGGGGGGGTCAACAGTCCTGGCCCCACTGCTGGACCTCCTGATGGCAGCTGGTATTTTTGGCCACTGTGTGACAGAGTGTTGGACTAGATGGGCCATTGGCCTGGTTCAACATTGGCTTCTCTTATGTTCTTACTGGCGAATATAGTGAATTTACAATGATATGGCTACCAATCTTGTCCCATCTAGTTTCTCAAGGAACAATACCAGAGATAAATAGACACTCTTCATTTGTGGTAAAGGTTTGATGTCAACAACTAAGCTTATGAAAAATGCTTTCTTTTATGCTGTTAAGTATATATATGTTTATCTTGTAAATTACTGTTATTACGTGTTATTGGAATTTTGAAAACTGAATAAATTATATTGGACACATAAAAAAAAGGAAAAAAAGAAATAAGGTTCATTAAATACTCAGTTAAGTCCAATAATTCCAAGCAATCCATCCATCAGTACGCCGGACACTTTTAAAGTGACGTGCGCCATAAAATACACATCACTTGCAAACTTCCAAAGCAGTTACTTTCAAGGACGACTTGGTCATTCAAGAACTTTTGAGATGTGATGAAACTAAATTCTTTTTTCTTGACAGAAGGATGATATATGGTTCCGTGGGCTCTTCTTGAAGAAGAGATTGGATTTATACCTCACCCTTCACTCAGGAGTCTCAGAGCGGCTTACAAACTCCTTTCCTTTCCCCTCCCTTCCCCACAACAGACACCCTGTGAGGTAGGTGGGGCTGAGAGAGCTCTCTTCAGAACTGTCCTTGAGAGAACAGCTCTGACAGAACTATGGCTTGCCCAAGGACACCCAGCAGCTGCTTGTGGAGAAGTGGGAAATCAAACCTGGTTCTTCCAGATCAGAGTCCACGCAGTTAACCATTTCACCGAACTGACTTATTGGACACTGGCATCCCTGCATCAGGGAGATGGTAGATTGGGGAGGCGGACGGGGGCGGACAGCCAAAATGCTTGGCATTCCGGCCATCCAATCAGCACAAATGAGGCATCACATCTGATCCCATCTGGGACTCCTTTCTGGGCCTCCTAACCCCCAAAAGGTGAGCTTTATATTCTTCCTGGCATCCCCCCTTAGCAAGACCTGAACCCACACTTCCTATGACCGTGCCTTTGAGTTTCTCCCTGTTCTGTTTTTTGGGGGTCTGTACCTCTCTCGCCTGGCAAAAGGATGCTGTTCCTCCCACCCAAACCCCAGTGCGGGAGGGAGAATTCGGCATTACTTCATAGCTGCCTTGGCCAAGTGAGCCGTCAAGTGATGAGGCATCCACTTTGCAAAACACTGCTGTGGGTGGGTACTCTTATCATCTTCGGCAGTTGGTTCCCTCCCTCAGATGCAACAACTTGGCAACAGTAATCCACGCGATGGTCATCTCGAGACTGGACTACTGTAACGCTGTCTACGTGGGGCTGCCCTTGTCGCAAATCCGGAAGCTACCGCTGGTGCAAAACGCTGCAGCCCAAGCTTCTGATGGGCCTCCCAAAACGGGAGTACATTCAGCCTGTGCTGAAAGCATTGCACTGGCTCCCGACAGCATCCCAAATTCGCTTCAAGGTGCTGGTGCTCACCTTTAAAGCCCTTTATGGTCAGGGGCCTACATACCTGAGGGACCGCCTTTCTCCACATGTTCCCCCGAGAGCACTGTGAACAGGGTCACAAAAAAACTGACTGGCCCTCCTTGGCCTTAAGGACGCCGGGCTGGCCGTAACCAGGGCCAGGGCTTTCTCAGTGGTGGCTCCATTCTGGTGGAACGAGCTCCCAGAAGAGATCAGGGCCCTGTGGGACCTTATGCAGTTCTGCACGGCCTGAAAGACGGAGCTCTTCCACCAGGCTTCCAACTAAGGAGCCGCCACCAATAGCTGAAAGGTAGAGACCCCAGTCCCCTGGAACCAATAACAACAGCAAGTGCCAGCTACATACGGATAAGATCTATGGGTTGATCATGAGAACATATTACTGAGTGATGGCCGCCATGGTTTTAATAACGTGACTACCACCAGCAGGGCTCTTTTTGTAGCAGGAACTCCTTTGCATATTAGGCGACACACCCCTGATGTAGCCAATCCTCCAAGAGCTTACAGAGCTCTTCTTACAGGGGCTACTGTAAGCTCTTGGAGGACTGGCTACATTAGGGGTGTGTCGCCTAATATGCAAAGGAGTTCCTGCTACAAAAAGAGCCCTGAACCAGTATCACTCAATGTGTATAGCACCTTATAATGTTGGCTTATTTGAGATGATTTTAGGATTGTTTACATGGTTATTGATGTGTTTTATCTTTTCCTGTAAGCTGCCCTGAGCCGACCTCAGCTGGGAGAGCGGGATATAAATCTGATAAATAAATAAATACTCAAACCCACGCCTGTGGCGCTCTCTGGTTTGTTTACCCCAGGGGTCCTGTCACTCATGCTGTGATCCTCACAGTGATGGATGCCCACGTGCCATTGGTTCCTCCTGGGCCTATGTCTGTGGGAGGCTGAGACCAGGGGGTGTGGCCACATCAGCATGCTCCGCCCCCTCGACTCTCAGAGGGGAGTCACCTTGTGCTGTGATTGGTGGGAGTTGGTGGTGTTTCCATGATCGTTGCTGGCATTGCTCTCTGCATTTTCAGAACTGATTTTTTTAAAGTTCTTCCTCCCCTCTGCTGGGCGGGCCTTGGACACTCCGGCCCCACACTGGGAATGCATCTGGGTCTCAGGATGGCAAAACAGGCCGGAGTTTCCTTCCCCCAAGCTCCCTTTTGACTCATGCAATGGGGGAAACTGCCTGTTTTGGTGTAGTGGTTAAGTGTGTGGACTCTAATCTGGGAGAACTGGGTTTGATTCCCCACTCTTCCACTTGTACCTGCTCCATGACCTTGGGCAAGCCATAGTTCTGGCACAGCTGTTCTTGAAAAAGAGCAGTTTCTGTCAGAGCTCTCTCAGCCCCACCTACCTCACAGGGTGTCTGTTTTGGTGAGGGGAAGGGAAAGGAGTCTGGAAGCCGCTCTGAGACTCCAAGTGAAAGGCGGGGTATAAATCCAATCTCTTCTTCTTCTTCTGCTTTTTGTTTCGTTTTTTGCAGATCGAAATGACCAGCAACAGAATTTTAGATTCATACATTAGAAAAGAGTACATTAGAAAAGCGTAAGAGTCGAAATGAAACTAAGCTTGAAACGGTATAGGACACCCGCTCAATTATCTTACACGATTAAGGGAATGAAATCAGAGCGCTGGCACTGTAAAACGGTAAGGGGATATTATGCACATCTTTGGTGGGAATGCTCTAAGGTAACGGAATTTTGGCCATTGATCCCGGAAAAGGTTCATAATGTATGGAACGTTAGGGCTGAGTTGAATGAGAAAGTGTTATTTAAGGGAATTCTGGGAAATAATAAAAGTAAAGGTAAAGGTTTCCCTTGCTCGAAAGCCAGTCGAATCCGACTCTAGGGTTGCGGTGCTCATCTCCGTTTCCAAGCCGAAGAGCCAGCGCTGTCCGAAGACATTTCCGTGGTCATGTGGCTGGCATGACTAAACAGCAAGGCGCACGGAACACTGTTACCTTCCCACTGAAGCGGTACCTATTTATCTACTTGCAATTTCTTGCTTTCGAACTGCTAGGTTGGCAGGAGCTGGAACTAGAGACGGGCGCTCACTCCGTCATGCGGCCACTCGGGTCTCGAACTGCTGAACTACTGACTTCCCACAGCCTGCAGTTCAGTGTCTTAACCACTTGAGCCACCGCAGCTCCATAATAAAAGTAGGTAAATCTAAAAGGATTTATTTAAAGCCATGATTCTAGCAGCTCATGCAGTAATATAGCGTATGCGTGGAAAGACACATTAAAATGGACTTTGGAAGGATGGAACTGGTACCTATATGAATGGATTCAATCAGATATCGTATTGATACTAAAACAAGAAAAGACATGGCAAGCTAAGGCATTGGAGATAAGGAAGAAATGGTTTAGGTACATAAGATGGGTAAGAGAAGGGTGGCCCAATAATGATGCATTTGTGAAGAAGAAGAAGAAGAAGAAGAAGAAGAAGAAGAAGAAGAAGAAGAAGAAGAAGAAGAAGAAGAAGAAGAAGAGATTGGATTTATACCCTGCCCTTCACTATCCGAAGGAGTCTCAGAGCGGCTTACAAACTCCCTTCCCTTCCCCTCCCCACAACAGACACCCTGTGAGGTAGAAGAAGGAGAAGAGATTGGATTTATATCCCACTTTTCACTACCCGAAGGAGTCTCAGAGCGGCTTACAAACTTCTTTCCCTTCGCCTCCCCACAACAGACACCCTGTGAGGTAGGTGGGGCTGAGAGAGCTCTTGACAGAAACTGCTCTTTTTCAAGAACAGCTCTGACAGAACTGTCGCTTGCCCAAGGTCATCCAGCAGGTGCAAGTGGAGGAGTGGGGAATCAAACCCAGTTCTCCCAGATTAGAGGCCGCGCGCTTAACCACGACACCAAACTGGCTGTAAAACTCCATAGGGTGCGCTCATGGTTGCAGATATAATAATAAGGGTTTTTTTCTTTCAATTGTTCGCTCGTGTAAGGGGGGGAGGGATTAATAAAGGGGAACACTGATGTATTTGATGTTTGGTTATGTAAACCTGATGAAAAGGATTATGCATGGATAGGAAATGTAAGACATCAATACAAATAAAAAAAAAATTAAAAAGAAGAAGAAGAAGAAAAGAGCAAGAGTCCAGTATCACCTTAAAGGCTGACAAAATTTCTGGCAGGGAGATGAGTTTTCGGGAGTCACGGCTCCCTTCTTCGGAGACCGAATTATCCTTCGGATCCTTCCCGCAGTTGATCGCCAGTGTTCACTTGCTCAGTTCCCTCCTGCAAACCATCTTCCTCATATTCCAGCACTCGGGTATTAGATCCTGGAACAAAATTAAGACATCATCAGCAACACCCCCCACAGCGGTGATGACCCCTCGTCTCTCCTAATTCAGTACTGAACCAGTTGTGTGCTGCAGTGGCTAAGATACCTTGACCACGGAGGAGAGAAGAGCATCTCTAGGCAAAATTATTTGGGATCTGTAAAGTCCTAAGGACAGGCTTATTGAAAATCCGTAGTATATCTTAGGGCTGTGGTGTCTCAGTGGTTAAGATGCTGGACTGCCGACCGGAAGGTCGGTAGTTCAGCAGTTCGAGACCCAAGAGCCGCATGACAGAGTGAGCTCCCGTCTCTGGTTCCAGCTCCTGCCAACCTAGCAGTTCGAAAGCAAGAAACTGCAAGTAGATAAATAGCTACTGCTTCGGTGGGAAGGTAACAGCGTAGGGTTCCCAAGTACTTACCGCGGGGAGCGGGGGACGCATGCTCCCCGGCCAGACCAGTCCTCCTTGTAACACACCACGCTGTCACCAGGAAGTGATGCCAGGCAACGCTCTGGCAATGGGGCTGAAAACTCAATGGTACCATCGAGTTTCCAGCTGCATTGTCAGAGCGTCGCCTAGCGTCACTTCCTGGTGACAGCATGGTGCTCCATGCCTGTCCTTCCCCCGGGGATGGTCCTGCGGGGACGTATCCATCCCCCGCTCCCCTGCGGTAAGTTCTTGGCAAGCCTATAACAGCGTCCCGTGAGCCTTGGCGTTTAGTCATGCCGGCCACATGACCACAGAAACGTCTTCGGACAGCGCTGGCTCTTTGACTTAGAAACGGAGATGAGCACCGCCCCCTAGATTCGGATTCGACTGGCTTCTGAGCAAAGGAAACCTTTACCTTTTTAACTGGACGCTTCTTCCTGTAACTTCTTGTAATCATTATTACAAGCATTACTTTCGTAGCTCAATGGATTTCATGTAACTTAAAACATTTCCAGGCTGCTTCTGTGCCTGCCCCCCGCCCAATGCCCAAAGTGAATTTCTATACCGCATGAAATGCCCTAAGCTGGATCTCATCAGATGTCAGAAGCTAAGCAGGGTCAGCTGGATGAGACAATCCTGGGTCATTATGCAGAGGTAGGCGATGGCAAACCACCTCTGTTAGTTTTATTGTCTTGAAAACCCAACAGCAGCGGTGTCAAACATGCAGCCCAGGGTCTGTCAGACCCACATTGGAACTGGCTGTCTTCTGCTTCTTCTTCCAGTGCTGCTGGTACTGCGTCATCGTAGGTTTCAAGCATGTCTTATTTAAAGTTTAAAAGATCTTTAACTGTGTCTGTCTGTATCCTTTATAAAGTTTATATCTTTGCCACCTGGCATTATGTTTTATGACACACACGACTCAACAGCGAAAGCAAGAAAGCAAGAAAGCGGAAGGAAGGAAGGAAGGAAGGAAGGAAGGAAGGAAGGAAGGAAGGAAGGAAGGAAGGAAGGAAGGAAGGAAGGAAGGAAGAAATGGAACGAAAAACAGTGCTATCAGCCTCTCTCATATTTGGTCCCATCCAGCTCTATGATACCCTTTTTGGCGACAGGACAATTATAGTTGTACCGTGCCAAATTTTAGACAAGTTCTGGTACAACAAAACAAAATATTAACTTGACTCCTGTATGCATTTATTTAATTTACACCCTGCTTGCACCAAGTAACTCATTGTGGCTTACACAGGCATATGTAGAGTGCCAAGTTAACCTCCTTTCCAAAGCTGTGTAGTTTTGATGTCCTGCAAGTGCAGACCACCCTCAGTGTTGGTGGGCAACTGGGTGCTTCTTCCACTAACTTCTTGTAGTTATTATTATTATTATTTGTTGTTGTTCAGTCGCACAGTCGAGTCCGACTCTTCGCGACCCCATGGACCAGATTACGCCAGGCCCTCCTGTCTTCTGCCGTCCACTGAAGTTTGCTCAATTTCATGTTCGTTGCATTGATGACACTGTCTAACCATCTCATCCTTTGCCGTCCCCTTCTTCTTTGACCTTCAATCTTTCCCAGCATCAGGGTCTTCTCCAGTGAGTGCTCCCTTCTCATTTGGTGGCCAAAGTATTTGAGCTTCAGCTTCAGGATCTGGCCTTCCAGGGAACAATCAGGGTTGATTTCTTTTAGGATTGACTGATTTGATCTCCTTGCAGTCCAAGGGACTCTCAAGAGTCTTCTCCAGCACCATAGTTCAAAAGAATCTATTCTTTGGCGCTCGGCCTTCCTTATAGTAATTATTATTATTACTATCCTGTAATTATTGTAATTACTATTGTCATTATTATCTTGTAATTATCTCAGTGGATTTCATGCTTCAGGGAGAACAAAAACCTTTTCCACATTAACCTGTCTCCTCAGGAAAACCTGCACACACGCATGGAAACTCTTCCATGTTCTAGAAATTTCTGAGTGCCTCAGGTAGAGTTCCTATCCTATGTCCTGTCTTTCTTGAAACTGCACATCACAATATGCATTATCTGCTTCGCTTAACACTTATTGTCAAGTCCCAGGTCAGGGACAAATCCTTAAACTCTCTTAAGGAACATAAGAGCCCTGCTGGATCAGACCAGTGGTCCATCTAGTCCAGCAACCTATCTCACACAGTGGCCAACCAGTTCCTCTGGAGGGCCAACAACAGAGCATAGAAGCTGAGGCCTTCCCCTGATGTTGCCTCCTGGCTCTGGGATTCAGAGGATTAGTGCCTCTGAATGTGGAGGTTCCCCTCAGTCGCTATGGCTAGTAGCCATTGATAGACCTCCCCACTACAAAATCTGTCTAGCCCCCCTTTAAAGCTGTTTATTCCTGAGGCCATCACTACATCCACTGGCAGCGAATTCCACATTTTAACCACTCTCTGTGTAAAGAAGTTTTTCCTTTTCCCTCCATATTAATTCAGAATATCACCACCCCTTTGCATATCCACGGATGCAAACGCCCAAATGCATTGGAAAGATGGCGAGAAATCCATGCCTTTTAGCCACTGCTATGTTTGGAAATATTTGGTGCTCATTTTACACGTATATATTCTGGGGTTTCTTGGTTTATTTAAATGAATTGTAATCTGTTTGGGAATCAAATGGGAAGGGAAAGGTGAAATGCAAAATACTTGGGGTGAAAACTATTTTGGGCACCCCCTCCCATTTGCTAAAGAATGAAAATGAATTTCTCTAAACCTTAGGAACGGTCCACAAGTACCGCCTGGAAGGCTACTGGGATGTGCTAACATTTCACTTTCCACTGAGAGTTGGCGAGTGTTCTTCAAGGCGACCTTTCATGGCTGGTAGACGGCAGGGGACAAAAGGTTAAGAACCATTGCCCTGGATTATCCCTGACAAAGGACGCCAGACTGGAGGAAAAGGGGCTCTCATCCCGCAGGATATCTCTATGAGGCTTGCCAACCTCCAGGTAAGACCTGGAGACCTCTCAGAATCAGTGTTCCCTCTAAGCTGAGTTAGTGTGAGCTGGCTTACAGTTTTTTTAGCCTCTGGCTCACACTTTTTTGTCTTTGCTCAGGAAGGTTGGAACACCTTCCCTATGAAGAAATGTTAAAACGCTTGGGGCTCTTCAGCTTGGAGAAACGACGGCTGAGGGGGTGACATGATCGAGGTTTATAAGATTATGAATGGGATTGAGCAGGTTGAGAAAGAAGTACTTTTCTCCCTTTCTCACAATACAAGAACTCGTGGGCACTCCATGAAATTGCTGAGCAGTCGGGTTAGAACAGATAAAAGGAAATACTTCTTCACCCAAAGAGTGATTAACACCTGGAATTCACTGCCACAGGAGGTGGTGGCAGCTGCAAGCATGGAGAGTTTCAAGAGGGAATTAGATAAACATCTGGAGCAGAAGTCCACCAGTGGCTATTAGCCACAGGGTATAGATGGGAACTCTCAGTCTGGGGCAGGTGATGCACTCTGTTCTTGGTGCTGGAGGGGGCAGCAGTGGGAAGGCTTCTAGTGTCCTGGCCCCACTGCTGGACCTCTTGAGGGCACCTGGTATATTTTGGCCGCTGTGTGACAGAGTGTTGGACTAGATGGGCCATTGGCCTGATTCAACATTGGCTTCTCTTATGTTCTTATGAGGGCTCCAGAGCAAACTGATTGATGCAGCAGCCAAATGGCTCGCTCACAACTTTAATGCCAGTGGCTCACAAAGTAGAATTTTTGCTCACCAGACTCCACAGCTTAGAGGGAACACTGCTCAGAATTAAAATCTATCTCCAGACTACAGAGATCAGTTCTGCTGCAGAAAATGGCTGCTTTAGAGGGCGGTCTCTAGGACATCATGCCTCACAGATAACCCTCCCCTCCTCAGAAACTCCCGGACTGGAATTAGCCATTTCTATCCCGCCCAGTCTTCCAAGAGCTCCACACCAATGAACCAACCACCATGCAAGGCAGATTACTCAGAGTAGGGAACGATTGGCCCAACAGTCTGAAATCCCACCTTCCTCCAAGCAGTTATCAAACCTTAACTATTACACACACACACACACACACCCGCAAGTCTTCCTCAGGGCAATTCTGAAGACCTCCTCCCTCTCCTAGGGTTGCCAACTTCAGGTTGGGAAACTCCTTGAGACTGCGGGGGGGGGGGGGTGGAGGCTGCGGAAGGCCGGCAATGTTCCCTCTAAGCTGTGGAGTCTTGTGAGCAAAAATTCTACTTGGTGAGCCACTGGCATTAAAGCTGTGAGCGAGCGTTTTAGCTGCTGCATAAAATTAGTTTGCCCTGGAGCCCTCCTTCCCGAGAGAAGACAAAAATGTGTGAGCTGGAGGCTAAAGAAACTGTGAGCTAGCTCACACTCGCTCAGCTCAGAGGGAACACTGAAGGCGGGGTCTGGGGAGGGGACGGGGTCAACGGGGACACGAGGCCACAGAGCCCACCCTCTGCAGTCGCCCTTTTCTACAGTGGGAAGTAACCTCTGTAGTCTGGAGACCCCTCGTCATTCGAGAAGATCCCGAAGCCCTGCCTGGAGGTTGGCAATAACCCTATCCCAATCACAGCACACACCTTTGCCTTGTGAGCAAAAAAATTGTCTTTTTGAGCTCCTGGCCACTAAGGTTGCGTGAGCGAGCGATTTGGCTGCTGCATGCATTGTGTCTGCGCTGGAGCCCTCCCTTCCTGCGCGGAGACAAAAAAAAGGTGTGAGCCGGAGGCTTAAAAAAAACGGTGAGCTCGCTCACACTCACTCAGCTTAGGGGGAACAACACTGGCGCCGGGTCTCCAGCCCGGGCCCTGCAGAGGAGCGCAAACCCCGAGCGGCTCCCCAAATCAATGCAAGGCAGCGCCGGCCAAAGGGGAGCCAAGCCGAAATCACCCCCACCACCACCACCTCCCTCCCCCCGGGCTGGGCTTCAGCTGCGGCCATCCAAGCCGAGCAGGCGGAATCCGACATCTCCCCCCTCCCCATAATGGGGAGAGCCCCCGCACGCCTTACTTGCGGGACGCAGCAGAGCTCAGGCCACGGCGAGGAGCCGGCAATGACGCGCAGCGGGGAAGGCGCCCCCGGCCAGAGACTCGGGTCCGGAGGAAGGGACACACACACACACACACACGTGTAGGGGGAAGAACAATGCGAGGGGCTGCCCTCCTCGTCCACACGTGATCGGGGGGGGGGGGAGACTTCCGGAGAAAGAGGGGGAGTCGTGCATGGGGAGGAAGCGATAGAAGCGCGCAGGGGGACAATTGGTGGCGTTTTGCGGCTCCGGCCTGCTTCCGCCGAGGAAGGAGAGAGGCTTCATTGGACGGCCGTGATCGGGGCTCCCTCTTCGCTGTGCGCAAAGATCCTGCTTCTTCTCGTGAGCCACTGGCGTTAAAAGCTGCGGGCGGGCGACGGGGCTGTCGCGTAAATTTAGCGCGCTCCGGAGCCCTCCCTTCCTGTAAAGGTAAAGGTTCCCTTGCTCGAATCCGACTCTAGGGTTGCGGCGCTCATCTCCGTTTCCAAGCCGAAGAGCCAGCGCTGTCCGAAGACGTTTCCGTGGTCATGTGGCCGGCGTGACTAAACGCCAAGGCGCAGGGAACGCTGTTCCCTTCCCACCGAAGTGGCGCCTATTTATCTACTTGCAATTTCTTGCTTTCGAACTGCTAGTTCTCCTGAGCGGAGACAAAGATGTGTTGTTGTTGTTGTTCAGTCGCACAGTCGAGTCCGACTCTTCGCGACCCCATGGACCAGATTACGCCAGGCCCTCCTGTCGTTGATGTGTTGAGCTGGAGGCTAAAAAAAAATGTGAGTTGGCTCACACTAAGGTGGAATTCGCTGCCACACAGGCCGCGGCTACAAGCAGGGACGGCTCCAAGAGGGAACTGGATAAACAGATGGAGCCGGGGTCCCTCAGTGGCTATTAGCCCCAAGCACTGCTCCCTGTAAGCTGTGGAGTCTTGTGAGCAAAAATTCGACTTTGCGAGCGACTGGCATTCAAGTTGTGAGCCTGCGATTTGGCTGCTGCGTCAGTTAGTCTGCTCTGGAGCCAACCCTTCCTGAGCTGAGACAAAAATGCCTGAGCTGGAGGCTAAAAAGACTGTGAGCTAGCTCACACTCACTCAGCTTAGAGGGAACACTGGCCACAAGGTATAGATAGGGACTCTCGGTCTGGGGCAAGTGATGCTCTGTATTCTTGGTGCTTGTGGGGGGGGCAACAGTGGGAGGGCTTCTGGTGTCCTGGCCCCACTGCTGGACCTCCTGATGGCACCTGGCATTTTTGGCCATTGTGTGAGAAGAGTGTTGGACTGGATGGGCCATTGGCCTAATCCGACATTGGCTTCTCTTGCATTCTTAGGAACTCTCGGTCCTGGGCAAGTGATGCTCTGTATTCTTGGTGCTTGGGGTCCTGGCCCCACTGCTGGACCTCCTGATGGCACCTGGTATTTTTGGCCACTGTGTGACAGAGCATTGGACTGGATGGGCCATTGGCCTGATCCAGCATTGGCTTCTCTTATGTCTGTTGTTCTTAACGCAGCTTAGAAGGAACACTGGCCTTGATACACTCATGTTCTGGTCTGTTTTTCCTCCCTTGTGGAAGGGCCCGTCTGGGGAAGTCAGGAAGCTCTCGCTTCTCTCTCTCCCGGCTTTTCACAGGCTGTGCATAACCGGTGCAGGCAGGGTATCCGTGCTGGTCTGGACTCTGGTTTGAGTCCAGAGGTGGCGCCTTGAAGACCAGCAAAGTTTGATTCGGGGCCTAAGCTGAAGAGCTGTGCTTGCATGCACACGAAAGCTTAACCCAGAATTATGCAAAACTTAATTATTCAGGAGGTCATTTTTACGCAGATGAAGAGGGCTGTGCTGTAATGACATGATTCGGAACGATGCTTTAATAAAGGGATGGGGAGTACACTTTACCGTGGCCCCCTCTGTGAGGGATACCAAAATGGAACACAGGCTGCGGTCACACACACTAAAGAATCCACTTCCCGGGCATTTACCAATAGTGTTCCCTCTAAGCGACCATAGTTATAGTGGGCACCATTAGAGCAACGGCAACCGTGCCCACTGGAGTTTTTGGTGTTAGGGGTTGTATGTTAGTGACTCATTCGCCCTGTAGACCGCTGCTGCAATTTGTTTTTTTAAGTAATGGATTATTTATTGCTTTAACGTTTATGTATTTCATCTGCCTCTATGTTTTACTGTTTTTATATGGCATTTGCCTCTGTGTGCGTCGCCCTGAGCCCATGCTGGAAGGGTGGGATATAAACCCAATAAATAAATAAATAAGCTGAGTGAGTGTGAGCTAGCTCACCGTTTTTAGCCTCCGGCTCACACATTGTTTGTCTCCGCTCAGGAAGGGACGGCTCATCATGCCCCTGTATAAATCATTGGTGTGACCTCATTTGGAATAGTGTGTACAGTTCTGGTCATCACATCTCAAAAAGGATATTATAGCATTGGAAAAAGTGCAGAGAAGGGCAACTAGAATGATAAAAGGGTTGGAACACCTTCCCTATGAAGAAAGGTTAAAACGCTTGGGGCTCTTCAGCTTGGAGAAACGACGGCTGAGGGGTGACATGATCGAGGTTTATAAGATTATGAATGGGATTGAGCAGGTTGAGAAAGAAGGACTTTTCTGCCTTTCTCACAATACAAGAACTCGTGGGCACTCCATGAAATTGCTGAGCAGTCGGGTTAGAACAGCTAAAAGGAAGTCCTTCTTCACCCAAAGAGTGATTAACATATGGAATTCACTGCCACAGGAGGTGGTGGCAGCTACAAGCATGGACAGTTTCAAGAGGGAATTAGATAAACACAAGAGGCGGGACCCGCGATATTCGCGGGGCGGCCCGCCCAGCCTCCCCTCCCACCCAAGCAGCAGGGCGGCGGCGGCGGGGGGGAGGCCGGCCGAAGCCTCTCCCTCCCTCCCTCCCTTTCAAGCGGCGTGGCAGCGGGGGGGGGGGACGCCGGCCGGCTGGCCCGCCAAGCTTCACCCTCCCTCCCCAGCGGCGAGGCCGGCTGCTCGCCAAGCCTCCCTCTTCCTCCCTCCCCAGCAGCAGAGGTGAGGCCGGCTGGCCCGCCAAGCCTTCTCCCGCCCTCCCATCCCTTGGCGGCAACGGCCAGTTTTAGAGCAGGGAGGGCTCTTTACTTTTTGGGGGATTTAGATATCCCCTTATAATTTTTTTTTACTTTTTAGATTTTTCTGCACACGTGGGGACTGCCCCACGTGCACAGGAAAATCTCCCTGCTCCAGGTGCCCCCGATGTGTGGATTTAGATATCCGCACAGGGAGGGCAACTTGGGAATTAGATATATAGATTTGGAGCAGAAGTCCATCAGTGGCTATTAGCCACAAGGTATAGATGGGAATTCTAAGTCTGGGGCAGGTGATGCACTCTATTCTTGGTGCTGGAGGGGGCAGCAGTGGGAGGGCTTCTAGTGTCCTGGCCTCACTGCTGGACCTCCTGATAGCACGTGGTATTTTTGGCCACTGTGTGACAGAGTGTTGGAGTAGATGGGCCATTGGCCTGATTCAACATTGGCTTCTCTTATGTTCTTATGTTCATTCGCTCTGTGGACCGCTGCTGCAATTTGTTTTTTTAAGTAATGGATTATTTATTGCTTTAACGTTTATGTATGGCACCTGACTCTATGTTTTACTGTTTTTATATGGCATTTGCCTCTGTATGCGCCGCCCTGAGCCCATGCTGGAAGGGCGGGATATAAACCCAATAAATAAATAAATAAATAAGCTGAGTTAGTGTGAGCTAGCTCACCGTTTTTAGCCTCCGGCTCACACATTTTTGTCTCTGCTCAGGAAGGGACGGCTCTGGAGCAAGCCAATTCATGCAGTAGCCAAATTGCTCGCTCACAGCTTCTAATCCCAGTGGCTCACAAAAAAGCAGGATTTTTGCCCACAAAACCCCACATCTTAGAGGGAGCATTGCTTTGCTTACTACCTGGATTATACTGTGTGGACTGGGGGAAAAATCCAATTGGAAAGTGCATTCCCGAAAGTGGATTCTTCAGTGTGGGTGACCGCAGCCAATGTTCCCTCTAAGCTCTGGAGTCTCGTGAGCAGGAATCCTACTTGGTGAGCGCCTGGCTTTAAAATTGTGAGCGAGCGATTGGGCTGCTGCATAAATTAGTTTGCTCTGGAGCCCTCCCTTCCTGAGCTAAGCCAAAAATCTGTGCGCCGGAGGTTAAAAAACTGTGAGCTAGCTCACACTAACTCAGCTTAGAGGGAACACTGAATTGTCCTTTGCAAGAATTTTGGCGTTCCAGTTTCTTAGGTGGTGGGGTGGGGGAACTGCTGACCTTTGCCCCCCCTGATCTCCTTTTGGATCCTGGGATTCCTCCTCCCGTTCTTCCACCGCTACCCAAGAGGAACACCCCCCCCCCCATGCACTTGCAGATCACCCGATCCAGCGGTTTGGGGCTGATGCGAGAGGCACCGAGACCTCCCTCTCCACTGGGGGGGCCCATTTGGGAGAGGCTCTTGCGGGAAGTGACGCAAAAGCCGCCCTTCCCATCCTCTCTAGGAGCGCAGAGTCGTCTCCCCCTTGAACCCCTTGCAAGAAACCAAGCGGTTGGGGGCGAGGAAGCGTTCCCGGGCGATGCACCTTCCTGGCTGACCAACCCATTCCCCCCTCGCGCGCATCCAAACGCTGCAGATTTTCCCGTTTCCAGAAGCTGGACTTTACTTCTTGGTGCAAAGTCAAGGAGGTAGAATTGCATCAGGGGAGGCAGGGGTTAAGTAAGTCAGTAAGGGGGGACGGGACGATTGCTGTTGGCGATCAGAGGGGGGATGCACCGAAAGGGACAGTCGCCTCTTTAAAAAGTAGGCTTTGTTTAATTATTTACTTTTTTTTTTTTTTTGGCCCTCCAAAGGGGATTTTTTTTAATTTGCATTTTTATAAACACCACAAACTACAACAGAAAAGGGGAGGAGGGAAACATCTACAACTAGGGGAAAAGAAAAGATAATCACACCTAACTAAAACCCCAAGAGATGGAGATCTTCAAATATGCTTATTTCCGTATTTAAAAGGCTTAAAAAGCATTGAGCATGATCTAATAGTCCCAATTCTGCATCAGCTTAACTATTTGCCCATTTTAAGTTTATTTACTTATTTAATCGGATTCATTAGGCCACCCTTCCCTGCGAGCAGGGCTCTGGGCGGCTTACAACAGAGCAAGTAGGATAAATAATGAATGCAAGTCAAAGCCAACGTTAAAATACCTGTAATATAGCAACTGATAGATCTAACAATGTCTCATCTCATCCCAGTAGTGGTTAAGTGCATGGACTCTAATCTGGGAAAACCGGATTTGATTCCCCACTCCTCCACTCGCAGCTGCTGGATGACCTTGGGCAAGTCGTAGTTCTGATAAGAGCTGTTCTTGAAAAAGACAAGTTTCTGTCAAGAGCTCTCTCAGCCCCATCTACCTCATAGGGTTTCTGATGTGGGGAAGGGAAGAGAAAGGAGCCGTAGTAGATAACTCACTGAAAATGTCGAGACAGTGTGTGACTGCAATAAAAAAGGCCAATGCTATGCTGGGGATTATTAAGAAGGGTATTGAAAACAGATCAGCCAATATCATAATGCCCTTATATAAATCAATGGTGCGACCTCATTTGGAATACTGTGTACAGTTCTGGTTAAGTGCGCAGACTAATCTAGGAGAACCGGGTTTGATTCCCCACTCCTCCACTCACAGCTGCTGGATGACCTTGGGGCAAGCCATAGGTTCTGCCAGAGCTGTTCTTGAAAAAGAGCCGTTTCTCTCAGAGGTCTCTCAGCCCCACCTACCTCACAGGGTGTCTGTTGTGGCGAGGGGGAGGGAAAGGGGTTTGTAAGTCGCTCTGGGACTCCCTTGGGTAGTGAAGGGCGGGGTATAAATCCAATCTCTTCTTCTTCCCCCCTCCATTGAGTTTTCGGCCTTTGTACTTGGTGGGCGGATAAAGACCTGGGATGCGGCCCAGCTTCGGCCTCCTTTTCCTGAGATTTGGTACAAGAACGCAACATTGAGGCCGTTGCCCTGTGTAAAGAAATGCAAATGGATCTGTAAAGTCCTTGAAGACAGTCTTATTGAAAATTTGTAGTATAAATAGCTAACATCTCAGCTGACATCTAATAGCCATCTATACTAGTAAAGGTAAAGGGTTCCCTTGCTCGAAAGCCAATCAAATCCGGCTCTAGGGGGAGGTGCTCATCTTGGTTTCCAAGCCGAAGAGCCAGCACTGTCCGAAGACGTTTTCCGTGGTCATGTGGCTGGCATGGCTAGAGGCCGCGGTGCACGGAACGCTGTTACCTTCCCACCAAAGCGGTGTCTATTTATCTACTTGCAATTTCTTGCTTTCAAACTGCTAGGTTGGCAGGAGCTGGGCCCAGAGACGGGAGCTCACTCTGTCATGCAGCACTCAGGTCTTGAACTGCTGAACTACTGACCTTCCGGTCAGCAGTTCAGCATAAGAACATAAGCCAGTGTTGGATCAGGCCAATGGCCCATCCAGTCCAACACTCTGTCACACAGTGGCCAAAAATACCAGGTGCCATCAGGAGGTCCACCAGTGGAGCCAGGACATTAGAAGCCCTCCCATTGTTGACTCCCCTAAGCACCAAGAATACAGAGCATCCCTTGCCCCACAGTCCCTATCTATACCTTGTGGCTAATAACCACCAATGGACCTCTGCTCCATATATTTATCCAGTTCCATCTTGAAGCCGTCCATGCTTGTAGCCTCCACCACCCCCTGTGGCAGTGAATTCCATGTGTTAATCTCTCTTTGGGTGAAGAAGTATTTTCTTTTATCCGTTCTAACCCAACTGCTCAGCAATTTCATGGAGTGCCCACGAGTTCTTGTATTGTGAGAAAGGGAGAAAAGTACGTCTTTCTCTACCTGCTGAATCCCATGCAGTATCTTATAAACCTCAATCATGTCACCCCTCAGCTGTCATTTCTCCAAGCTAAAGAGCCCCAAGTGCTTTAACCTTTCTTCACAGGGAAAGTGTTCCAATCCTTTTATCATTCTAGTTGCTATTTTCTGCACTTTTCCCAAAGCTATAATATCCTTTTTAAGGTGTGGTGACCAGAACTGTACACAGTATTCCAAATGAGGTCACACCATTGATTTATATAGGGGCATTATGATATTGGCTGATCTGTTTTCAATACCCTTCTTAATAATCCCCAGCATAGCATTGGCCTTTTTTATTGCAGTCACACACTGGGTGCGTTCAGACGCGCCGTTTGAGCCGTTTTCAGCACGGCTCAGAAACGGCTTTTCCCTGCGCGTTCACACGCCCAACATCTGCCCACCGTCCCCAGCCGTCACTTTCTGGAGCAAACCCCCTTTGAAACGGAGTATTTTGGCACCACTTACCCAAGTGGTGTTTTCCATCATTCTCCGTTTCAAGCCGCACTTTTCCCTGTCTGATCGCTCCATCCAGCCACTTCCGGGTGCTTCAACCCCCCTCCCCTCTGGGAAGCTGCCTCCAGCTTCCGTTTTTAGTCCTCCATTTTTTTTTCCCCTTACCGGTGTGCGCTTGAGCGGAGCTCCGCACTTAGTTAAAAAAAAGAAAAGGTTTACTGGTGCCTAGTTTAGGCATTTAGAGGAGTCCGGGATCTCGGGGAGGCCATTTTTAAAAGGACTCTTCCTTTAAACTTTAAAGGGACCTGTTGAGCTCGCTCTTCTTCGCACCGGCCAAACTTCCTGTTCGGGGAGAGGGCTGCCTGTGCGCATGCTCAAAGGAGAGGGGAAACCCCCCACCTGCAGGAGGACGGCGGGGAGCTCGGAAGGAGGAGGTGAGTCTGAGCGCGATTCTCCAGTTTAAAAAAACGCATCGTGCCGGAGCAGTTTAAACCGCTCCAGCACGCTGTCTAAACGCACCCACTGTCTCAACATTTTCATTGAGTTATCTACTACGACTCCCAAGATCTCTCTCTTGGTCAGTCTTTGCCACTTCAGACACCATCAATGTGTATTTATATTTAGGATTTTTGGCTCCAATGTGCATCATTTTGCACTTGGCCACACTGAACCTCATTCGCCACGTTGACGCCCACTCACCCATCCTCGACAGATCCCTTTGGAGTACCTCACAATCCTCTATGGTTTTCACCACCCTGAACAACTTTGTATCATCCGCAAATTTAGCCACTTCACTGCTTACTCCCAACTCCGAATCATCAATGAACAAATTAAAAAGCATCGGCCTGAGTGCTGACCCCTCCGGTACCCCACTGCTTACCACCCTCCACTGAGAAGATTGCCCATTTATACTCACTCTCTGTTTCTATTAATTAGCCAGTTTTTGATCCACAAAAGGACTTGTCCTTTTATCCCGTGATTTTCGAGCTTACTTAGGAGCCTTTGATGAGGAACTTTATCAAAAGCTTTCTGGAAGTCAAGGTAAACAATATCTATTGGGTCCACATGTTTGTTCACCCCTGAGCCACCGCAGCCCTAAGATATATTGTTGTTGTTGTTCAGTCGCACAGTCGAGTCTGACTCTTCGCGACCCCATGGACCAGATTACGCCAGGCCCTCCTGTCTTCCGCTGTCCGCTGAAATTATATTACAGATTTTCAATAAGACTGTTTTTAGGACTTTACAGATCCATTTGCATTTCTTTACACAGTGCAACAGCTTCAGTGTTGTGTTTTTGTACTAAAACTTGCTTTCACTGTGTTGCCGTTACATTTATACATCCTTTTCCTGAGATGACTGAACAGTACTGGCTCCTCTGGGAGTGCAGCCCTGTGTGCAGAGTTACTTCAGAACAGCATTCCCTCTAAGCTGAGTTAGGGTGAGCTAGCTCACATTTTTTTAGCCTCTGGCTCACATCTGGAAGGCCAGATCCTGAAGCTGAAGCTCAAATACTTTGGCCACCAAATGAGAAGGGAGCATTCACTGGAGAAGACCCTGATGCTGGGAAAGACTGAAGGCCAAAGAAGAAGGAGACGGCAAAGGATGAGATGGTTAGACAGTGTCATCGATGCAACGAACATGAAATTGAGCAAACTTCAGCGGACAGCGGAAGACAGGAGGGCCTGGCGTAATCTGGTCCATGGGGCCGCGAAGAGTCGGACTCGACTGTGCGACTGAACAACAACAACACACACTTTTGTCTTAGCACAGGAAGAATGGCTCCAGAATAAGCTAATTTATGCAGTAGCCAAATCGCTTACTCACAACTTTAAAGACAGTAGCTCACAGAATTTTTGCTCACAAGTCTCCACAGTTTAGCAGAAAAAGAAAAAGAAGAAGAAGAGATTGGATTTATACCCTGCCCTTCAATCAATCTCAGACTGGTTTACAAGCTCCTTTCCCTTCCCCTTCCCACAATAGACACCCTGTGAGGTAGGTGGGGCTGAGAGAACTCTGAGAGAAACTGCTCTTTTTCAAGAACACCTCTGACAGAACTTGTGACTGACCCAAGGTCACAGCAGCAGGTACTAGTGGAGAATCAAACCTGGTTCTCCCAGATTAGAGTCCGCACATTTAACCACTACACCAAACTGGCCCCATTGAGCTGCATAGGGCGTCGCGGATGGCAGCCTGGCTGAAGCGTCTCCTGGAGAGGATGGGTAAAGGCCCTCAGAAAACACAAAAGGGAGAAACACAGGGGCACAGTCCCAGGAGACGTGGGTTCAAGTCTTGCGGAGCGGGGTCCCAACAAGAATACAAAACTCGCCTTTTGGTGGCTGAGAGACCCGGATGGGATCAAATGGGATGACTCCTTCATGCGGATTGGATGGCATTCAGACTGGTCCTCCCCCCATCTCCTTGATGTGGAGTTGCTAATGTCCAGGGAGGTCCTGGAGATTCCCCAGTTTGGTGTAATGGTTAGGTGAGCAGGTTTGATTCCCCACTCTTCCACTTGCACCTGCTGGATGACCTTGGGCAAGCCATAGTTCTGTCAGAGCTGTCCTTGAAAAAGGGCAGTTTCTATCAGAGCTTTCTCAGCCCCACCTACCTTACAGGGTGTCTGTTGTGGGAGGGAAGGGAAAGGAGTTTCTAAGCCGCTCCGAGACTCCTTCAGGTAGTGAAGGGCAGGGTATAAATCCAATCTCTTATTCTTCTACTTCAGAGACCAATTTGAGGGCAGAGAGTGGCTGCTTTGGAGGGTGGACTCTATGCCATTGCAGTCCGCCACCCCCAGCCTCCCCCCCCAAAAAAAACAGGCTGGACTCTGGAAAACAGCCCTTCTGTCAGGGAGAGTTGGGCCCCCTCATGTGGTTGCTTGCACAGAGTTCTTGCCTAACACATCAGGGAAAGTCCTTCTGGGGCTCTGGTTTACCTCAGGAATTAGCCCCTAGGACAGATGGAGCCTAAGGAATGAGAGGCTAAGCTTGTAACCTCACTAAAAAGCCAAACAGAGACACTTCACTTTCCCCCCAAAAAACCAAGGCAGCCTATCTAAAATACCTTCATAGGTAACAGCAAGATGATATTAGACCCGGTCTACAAACCACAAGAAGCACTCTGGTTCTGATCTTCCAGAGCAATCCTCACGTGTCCCCTAAGTATTTGAAGGTTTGTGATGTTCAGCAATGTATCTCTGTTCTCCTTTTTCCTTCTGACATGTTACTGTCTGTGTCCCCCCCAGAAAGAAGCCTCTCGTCACTGCCAAGTGAATTCAGGCCTCTTTTCACAGATGGAGGAGACTCGAGAGAAGGGGCAGGAGATGGAAGAGCAGGACCCAGGAGGACCCAGAACTGGCAAGACAGCAAGCAAAGGCCCCCTTCTCCTCCAAGCCGGGAGTGGTGTTGCATTCTGGGAAGCAGTTGTGCCAGAGACCCCAGCTAAGGACACCATGACCTCAGATGTCCATTGCCAGCGCTTCCGGCAGTTCCGCTACCATGAGGCCGATGGGCCCCGAGAAGTTTGCAGCCAGCTCCACGGACTTTGCCGCCACTGGCTGAAGCCGGAGAGGCACACCAAGAAGCAGATGCTGGACCTGGTGATCCTGGAGCAGTTCCTGACCATCCTGCCCCCGGAAATGCAGGGCTGGGTCCGAGGATGCGGGCCGGAGACCAGTTCCCAGGCAGTGGCTCTGGCCGAAGGTTTCCTCCTGAGTCAGGCAGAGGAGAAGCGGCAGGCAGAACAGGTGAAGGGATTCCCTCCAGATATGTCTAATTCAAGCAACAATGTCTGGCCTTCTCATAAAGTGTTGGTGAGAGATATTTGTCCAAGTGTTAATCATCCAACTGGAAGATTTAACGGCCTCCTTCAACAACCTCTTCCACTAGAGAATTTCTGATCCCTCCAGATATCTCCCCAGGGGTGGAACATATTATTTGGTCTCTTTTCCATTTCCTCTCTTACCCCTCTCCCTCGCTGCTGTTTCAGATGGGTGGACCATCCCTAGAGATAGAAGCGACATTTCTTGAGGTGGAAGAAGCTTCCTTGGAGAGAGCGCTGACCCAGGAACATGTCCCAGATGCCCTCTGCTGTGGTAAGGCCTCTTTGTGCCTGGGTACAATTGGGGCACCTCGTGAATTTGATGGGTAGAGAGTTCTTGTCCAGGGAAAAATTAAACATTTCTTCACACACCACAGAGTTAATTTGCGGAACTCTGTATCCACTAATTGCGATGCCTCTCAAAGGGGATTAGACAAATACATCGAAGGAAAATCCTCACGTTAATTAAAATATTCATATCACCCTCCTTCCATAAGGTAGACAAATCTCGGCAGGGCTCTTCAACCCAGTGTAGAAAGGGAGCCTCCACTTTCTGGGGCCGCAGAGCTCTGAAAAACGCTTTCTGGGGGCCAATAATAATGGGGAAATTTGGCTTCTGTGTCGGTGCTTATAGGGGCATCTGGCAGACCGCTGTGGGAAATAGGATGCTGTAGTAGGAGATGGCAGGCTATGGACTGTCAGGAGTTTTGGGGAGGGGCTTTGGGGTGGGGCATGGGGCAGATGTGATGTCTTGTTGACGTTGAGTCTGGATGAAATCCTGCTTGTGATGTTAGCCTGCCAAGAGACACCCTGAAAACTCATTCAACTCTGGCACCAGCCTGGTGGAACTCTCTCCCAAGTCAGATCTGGGCCCCACAGGGTTTAATACCGTTCTGCAGGGCCTGTAAAATGGCAATGCTCCCCCAGGCCTATGACTGAGGAGGCGATAGTTCATTTTGGATTGGCCTCCCCCTGCTCTGTCAGGCTTGTCATGCTCTGACATGCCTTGTTACTGTTTGATGTTGTTTTGTCTGCCCGCCCATCCACTTGCCTCAGAATTAGTTAACATCTCTTATCAGTTTGGTGTAGTGGTTAAGTGCGCGGACTCTAATCTGGGAGAACCGGGTTTGATTCCCCACTCCTCCACTTGCACCTGCTGACGTGACCTTGGGTCAGTCACAAGTTCTGTCAGAGCTGTCCTTGAAGAAGAGCAGTTTCTGTCAGAGCTCTCTCAGCCCCACCTACCTCACAGGGTGTCTGTTGTGGGGAGGGGAAGGGAAAGGAGTTTGTACGCCGCTCTGAGACTCCAAGTGAAGGGCAGGGTATAAATCCAATCTCTTCTTCTTCTCTTCTTCTTCTTACTGCATACCGGTAGTGCCTATGGGAGGGGATGTATTTGGATTACTGTCTGCCATCTTATTGTCTACTGGCCAATTGATGTTTCTAGTGTTCTAGTTTGGCCACCAAATGAGAAGGGAGCCCTCACTGGAGAAGACCCTGAAGCTGGGAAAGATTGAAGGTCAAAGAAGACAGAAGGGGACAGCAAAGGCTGAGATGGTTAGATGGTGTTCTAGGTCGCGAAGAGTCGAACTCGACTGTGTGACTGAACAACAACAACAACAACAAAAGTGTTCTAGGTATTATTTTATGTTGTTGTTGTTCAGTCACACACTGTTCACAACCCCATGGACCACATCATGCCAGGCCCTCCTGTCTTCCGTTGTGCTCCGGAGTTCACTTAACTTCATGCTCGTTGCCTCAATAACACCGTCTAACCATCTCAGCCTTTGCTGTCCCCTTCTGTCTTCTTTGACCTTCAATCTTTCCCAGCTTCAGGGTCTTCTCCAGTGAGGGCTCCCTTCTCATTTGGTGGCCAAACTATTTGAGCTTCAACTTCAGTCTCTGGCCTTCCAGGGAACAGTCAGGTTTGATTTCTTTTAGGATTGACTGATTCAATCTCCTTGCAGTCCAAGGGACTCTCAAGAGTCTTCTCCAGCACCATAGTTCAAAAGTTTCTATCCTCAGCGCTCGGCCTTTGGCACTCAGCTTTACACCAGTTTGGTATAGTGGTTAAGTGCATGGACTCCAATCCAGGAGAACTGGGTTTGATTCCCCACTCCTCCACCTTGCAGCTGCTGGATGACCTCGGGCAAACCATAGTGCTGTCAGAGCTGTTCTTGAAAAGAGCAGTTTCTGTCAGAGCTCTCTCAGCCCCACCTACTTCACAGGGTGTCTGTTGTGGGGAAGGGAAGGAAGGGAAGGGAAGGGAAGGGAAGGGAAGGGAGTTTGTAAGCCGCTCTGAGACTCCCAAGTGAAGGGTGAGGTATAAATCCAATCTCCTCCTCCTCCTCCTCCTCCTCCTCCTCCTCCTCCTCCTCCTCTTCTTCTTCTCCTTCTCCTCCAACTCTCACAGCTGTACATTTCTCCTGGAAATACCATTGCTTTGACCACATGGACTTTTGTTAGCAGGGTGATGTCTCTGCTTTTTATTATACACTTTAGGTTAATTGTTGTTTATAATTTATCTACATCGTTGTCACCCGCTTTGCGCCTCGCTGAGCAGGAAAGGGCAGGCTGGAAATCAAATGAAATAAAGAAATAACTCATATTACCCTTGAGTCTCCAAATGCACTCAAATGTGACGGTGATGTGCCATGCAATGTCATTTCCACACACCCCTTCCTCCCAGACCTGACACAGGTCTGAAATATGTGACATAAATAAATAAAAATATGTTGACAGTCTTCATAATCCCTGAGACTCATAGGTACCTGGTGCTTCTCTTCTGCTTCTCCCAGAATTTAGTTAAAGGTGTAAAAAATTTTGTTGAGTGTACACAAGGTGAGGTTTCACACCCCTGGGGAAGAAGAAGAAGAGTTTGAATTTATATCCCGCCCTTCACTGCCCAAAGGCGTCTCAGAGCGGCTTACAAACTCCTTTCCCTTCCCCTCCCCACAACAGACACCCTGTGAGGTAGAAGAAGGAGAAGAGATTGGATTTATACCCCGCCCTTCACTGCCCGAAGGCGTCTCAGAGCGGCTTACAAACTCCTTTCCCTTCCCCTCCCCACAACAGACACCCTGTGAGGTAGAAGAAGGAGAAGAGATTGGATTTATACCCCGCCCTTCACTACCCAAAGGAGTCTCAGAGCGGCTTACAAACTCCTTTCCCTTCCCCTCCCCACAACAGACACCCTGTGAGGTAGAAGAAGGAGAAGAGATTGGATTTATACCCCGCCCTTCACTGCCCAAAGGCATCTCAGAGCGGCTTACAAACTCCTTTCCCTTCCCCTCCCCACAACAGACACCCTGTGAGGTAGAAGAAGGAGAAGAGATTGGATTTATACCCCGCCCTTCACTGCCCAAAGGCATCTCAGAGCGGCTTACAAACTCCTTTCCCTTCCCCTCCCCACAACAGACACCCTGTGAGGTAGAAGAAAGAAGAAGAGATTGGATTTATACCCCGCCCTTCACTGCCCAAAGGTGTCTCAGAGCGGCTTACAAACTCCTTTCCCTTCCCCTCCCCACAACAGACACCCTGTGAGGTAGGTGGGGCTGAGAGAACTTCTGACAGAAACTGTCCTTGAGAGAACAGCTCTGACAGAGCTTGTGACTGACCCAAGGTCACATCAGCAGGTGCAAGTGGAGGAGTGGGGAATCAAACCCGGTTCTCCCAGATAAGAGTCCGCGCACTTAACCACTACACCAAACTGGGAGGGGTTCATGAAGCAGGGAACAAACAAGCAAGTGGAATAGAAAGTCCCGGAAAACAGCCTTCCTTCCTCCTTTTGTCTCAGTAACAGGCAGTGGAGAGATGCTGTTGAACCGTCGTCTTTTCAGAGGTGTGGAAACGGCTGCTGCAGTTCCAGTCCAGGTAGGGGATTTGAGCAGGGGTCAGCCTGGGTCCTTTTTCAGGGGGCGTTTGCTCCTGCAGTTTCTACAAGGTGTCCGGGTGAGAGAGGCTCTGAACGACACTCCCTTTCCCCATGCCAAGACATACATCCAGAACCCTCCCAGACTTTCCCATTTCAGTATTTAATCTCTGCCTGGCCTGATCTCTGAGGAGGGAATCTGCTTCTTCTTTCAGTGTCCCTTTTCCTTTGAGGAGGTGTCCATCGAGTTCACGGAGGCAGAATGGGCCCTGCTGGATCCGGGACAAAGAGCTCTGTACAGGGAAGTCATGCTGGAGAACTATGGGAACATGGCCTCTCTGGGTAAGGATCTTTCATAAGTGCCAAAGGTCCGAATTTGTGCCATCATGATGAGGCATGTATCAAAATATTGAACAGCAATACCACGTTTTGACTCCTGTCCCACTACTTCCCTAGAGGAAACCGAGGCCAGTGTTGTGGCCATCACCCAAGCCAGAGAGGCAAAGGTGAGATGAGAGGCCCTCAGAAAGACTCTGGAAGGGGCCAGATCTTCATTTCTCTGTTGCCAGCGTTTAAAACACACTCTTCCCCTGGATGGGTTTACACACATTTACTCTGAATTTGATCTGGAAATGATCCATCCCTTAATACCAGTTAGGATTGTGGGCTTTGATCTTGACCATGTTTCTGTCCTTCCAGAAGAATTTTTACTCTTGTTTGGATTTCTATCCTTCCCTAAATAAGAATTATCATCTTCTCTCTCTCTCTCTCTCTTTCTCTCTCTCTGCGAAAAAAGCCAGAATTATAAGAGACTTTTTAGCCAAATTGCCTTATGTATTAATGAGCTTGGGGAATTATGAATATTAAACGGCAGTAGGCATGTAGCGCAGCATTGTGACCTTTGTATACCAGAGTCACGATTCCCAGAGCCCATGAATAGACGAGGAGACCAAGTTGATGAATGAATTGGTCTTTTACTTAATAGTTTCTCAAGCACACAACAATAATCAGCAATCACACACGCACAATACAGATCTAGGAAATTAGGGCTGAAAGATAGCAACGTTCACATTAGCAGGTATTATCGCTGGTGGGTAATACATTACCTGTCCGATGAGATGAGTGGATCGTGCAGTGAAAACGAAGCGAAATGAAAAGTGGAGGGGGGTGGAAGGATCACGAGTCGGCCAGAGACACACGTGGAATGATTCCAAACAGGCCTAGAATAGACCCGACAAGATAGTCTGGGGGCAGGGCAAAAGCAAGAAAGCGAACTCAGGGAGAGATCACCTTAAATAGCCAGCGTCCCGGCCCCAGGCGAGAGCTCACAGGCGACGGAGGGCACGGCAAGGCAGCAGTTGCCCCAGAGCCCCCCTACAGCCCACTCACCCCGCTAGGAGCTGGAGACAACCGCGGGGGCAAAGCAGACTCGGAGGAGCCAGAGATAGTAGCAGCAGCAGCACCGAGATGCGGTGAAGGGTGAGGAGCAGTCCTGGGGGCTAGGAACGAGGCGGGGCCGTGGTCTACAGCTGTGGGACGAGCCCGACCCAGCCCATAGAGGAAGGGGCGGGGACAGCCAGGAGGCGAGCCGAAGGAATGGCAGGGAGGTTGGCCATGGACGCTGATGCCCCAGAGCAGCCTGGGAGGGAGAGGCCCGGAGCAGCGGTGTCTCAGCTTTTGGGGGTGTGTGGCCGAGAAGAGCCGGGAGAACGAGGGAGTAATAAAAGGAAGGTGCGGAGAAGGCCGAGGAGGAAGGCTAGACTGGCTACAGTGAATTGAGCGCCAGCGAGAGAGACAGAAGTTGAGCTGAACCGTGTCAACAGTCAGAAGCCAGATCCCCGGGCGAGAAAGAGTGGTGAAGCCACCCTCTGCAGATCTCATCCTCTGGGGTCGTCCCTCCTTCCTGGAAGACCGTCCCTCGGCTCCTGGCCTGCCACCCCAGGGGACTGGAAGCGCGGGCTCACTGACGTCCGGGCTGCCGATCTCGGGCACAGGCGGGACGGCGACAGGCAGGAGGCTCTTGGAGGAACCGGGAGCTCGTGACAGCCAGATTGTGACCTCAGGCGATGGCCAGGTGGTCACTGGTTCCCAGGAAGTTTGAAACCAAAACAATACTAGAGTGAAGCGAAGGACGCGAGAAAATGCCGGGAGACAAATATTCTGGTTGGAGCAGGGACCCAGGCTCTCGGGAAGGCTGCTTCTCCAGCAAGCACGCTTCCTCCTTGAGTCTAAAGGTAAAGGTAAAGGTTCCCCTGCTCGAAAGCCAGTCGAATCCGACTCTAGGGTTGCGGTGCTCATCTCCGTTTCCAAGCCGAAGAGCCAGCGCTGTCCGAAGACATTTCCGTGGTCATGTGGCCGGCATGACTAAACACCAAGGCGCACGGAACGCTGTTACCTTCCCACTCAAGTGGTACCTATTTATCTACTTGCAATTTCTTGCTTTCGAACTGCTAGGTTGGCAGGAGTCCTTGAGTCTAGATTCCCACATTTATTGAGGGTAGGGTCGTGAAAGCGCACCATAAATTCCATCAATTCCAGAGTTTACACGTTGCCAGAAATGCCCATAATAGCTGAGCTTTTCGACTAATATCAGTGTTTTCCCACCACACAGCACCTGGCGACCAAAGACCTTTGACTCCGGGTTTGCCCGAGGCCTAGTGAGCAGTGTTCCCTCTAAGCTGAGTTAGTGTGAGCTAGCTCACAGTTTTTTAGCCTCCAGCTCACAGATTTTTGTCTTCGCTCAGGAAGGAGGGCTCCAGAGCAAACTAATTTATGCAGCAGCCCAATCGCTCGCTCACAACTTTAATGCCAGGAGCTCACAACGTAGAATTTTTGCTCATAAGACTCCACAGCTTAGAGGGAATATTGCTAGTGAGTGTGGTCACGTAGGCATGTGGTGGAATCTCTGGAATTTCCCTACATAGAGAAGGGCAATACAAAAGAAATGACGGCTGGCCAATTTAGACATGATGGTCGGCGGGGGTAAGACGAAGGTGTCAGACTCAGGCATTTGGCCAGCTGTACCTGTTGCATACCTACCTAGAGCTGCCTTATTTTCTGCTTCTGCTTCCGGCTGCTTGTTAACCCTGCACCCTCATCGCCTGCTCTTGCCTGCCGTTGCATTCCTGGGGAGGGGGAGTGAGTGAGTGTAGAATTTAGGAGGCTAGCTTTAGTAACTCTTCTATGCGACCTTGAAGACAAGTCTGTGTTTGGCTAGGGGTGGACCATATATCTTTCATGATCTGGATAGTATTGCTGATGCGTATGAGTGGGATGTGGGGTTTCAGTTAAGGACATAAGAACATAAGAGGAGCCAATTTGAATCAGGCCAATGGCCCATCTAGTCCAACACTCCGTCACACAGCGGCCAAAATATACCAGGTGCCATCAGGAGGTCCAGCAGTGGGGCCAGGACACCAGAAGCCCTCCCACTGCTGCCCCTCCAGCACCAAGAATAGAGTGCATCACCTGCCCCAGACTGAGAATTCCCATCTATACCCTGTGGCTAATAGCCACTGATGGACTTCTGCTCCATATGTTTATCTA
>JAPDNY010000638.1:0-29164 GCA_029375565.1 Gekko gecko
CTCTTCTGTCGTCTCGTGGGCGGTGAACAGTGCGCGGTGTGGTGGGGCTAACGACCCCGAGTTCCGGGGGCCCTTGGACCGGCAGACCTGTGCGAGGTGTCCCTGCTTTCCACACCCGTGACAGACAGCGTCCCGGAACTTACAGGTCTTCCTCCCATGGCCTTCCCCACAGCTGGCGCACACGGTCCGGTTGCCAGAAGGCTTGGCTGGCTCTCTGTCGGCCTGCTGGGCCTGCGCCAGCCGGCGGTGTTGGGGTCTGAGGGAGTAGACCTCTTCGGTGTCTGAGTTCCCAGGGCTGGGACCCCTCCCAACCGCCTGGGCAGCCGCGGCCGGCTGTTCCCCTTCGACGGCTTCGTGTGCGGTTGCGGTGTCGATGGCCTCGTCCAGGGTGAGCCGCCGGTTGCCAATCAACTTACGCCGCAGCTTGGAGTCCGCCAGGCCCCACATGAGCTGCGTCAGCAAGTTGTCTTCCACCTTCAGGAACCCGCAGTCCACCGCGAGCGCCCTCAGCGTGGCCAGGAAGGCGGCAGCGGATTCCCCTTGGGCCTGGACGCGCCTCTGGAACTTCATCCTCTTGGCCAGGAAAGTAGGCCGGGGGCTGAAGTACGCATTGAGGACGTTCAGGATCTCCGCAAATGAGCTTTCCAGGACCGTGCGGGGCACCAAGAGGCTCTTGGCGAGGCGGACTGTTTGGGTGCCGCACGAGCTCAGCAGGAGCTATCGTTTTTTCTCAGGGTCGCGAATCTCGTTGAGTTCCATGTAGCTTATGAGCTGGTCGACCCATGCGTCCCAGGTTTCTGGCTGTGACGGATCGAAGCGCTCGAGTATCACATGTGTGGCGGCCATAGCTCCGTCTGGGAAGGCGTGCGCTGGTGCGAGCGGTGCGGTGCTGCTCTCGGGGTCAGCGATGCGGTGCTCGGGGGTGGCCTTGTTGTCCTCTTCGTCGCTCATGGAGTCAGGGAAGGCGTTGAAATCCCACCTTCGTCACCACTGTAAAGTACTGGGTTTCGTGCCTCATGACTCGGACGACGACATAAGAGAAGACGCGTTTATTCGTACTTCACACCAGACAAAGACATGCAGTAACGGCCGGAGGCCAACTATATACAGTAAGGGGGGACGCCCCCACATTCCTATTGGCTGGTTTGAATCGCCCGCCAATGCTGCCATTGGTTCTTTACTGGCGAGCTCAGGAGCCTAGTCCCTATTGTTCTCAGAGAGCAGAGCTTGGCTGCATTTTGCCAGCTCAGACTCCTGATCTTAGGACACAACACCTCCTTCCTGAGCAAAGACAAAAATGTGTGAGCCGGAGGCTAAAAAAACCCAGCTCACGCTAAATCAGAGGGAACACTGGCCAGCACTCCATGCAAACTCATTCCTTTCACTAAAAACTTGCTAGGCTTGAACCAGACTAAATATTCCAAAATAGGGGTACCATATTTTGAAAACCAAAAAAAAAGAGGATATATTTCCCAATTGACTCCTTCAAACAACTGACCACTATGACAAATCTCATTTCCAATACCCCTCCTAATGGAAGCTGAAGCTTGCCTCCATTGGGGGGCTATAGGGCAAAATGGACTCCGCCTCCTAACTCAAAAAGAGGATATTTTCATCTGTGTTTTTTTTTTTTTTTTAAAAAAAAAAAGCCCAAAAGAAAGACACCAAAAAAGAGGACATATCCTCTAAAAAGAGGACATCTGATAACCCTACATCAGCAGGACGGAATTTCCCTGCCTCCCCATCCCTGGCCACTGCAACCCACTGATCTCCACCAAACACCGCTCCCGTGAACTGGGGGGCCATGAGGACAGACAGTGGGAAAGGCAAATCAGTGGAAACTGTTGGTTTAGTCTGGACCCAACCCACTGTGCATCCCCCCCAAAAAAATCTCTGAAGAGTGAGAAGTGTCCAGAAGAGGGCGACCAGGATGGTGAGAGGGTTGGAATCCATGTCTTATGAGGAAAGGCTGAAAGAGTTGGGTATGTTTAGCCTGGGAAAGAGAAGGCTTAGAGGGGACATGACTGCAGTCTTCAAGTATCTGAAGTAGAAGATGGAGCAGACCTATTCTCTCTTGCTCTGGATTGCAAGACTAGACCTAATGGGTGGAAATTACAAGGGAGTCGTTATTAGCTAGATATCAGGAGAAACTTCCTAACTGTAAGAGTGGTTGAGTAGTGGAACAGACTGCCTCGGGAGGTGGTGGATGCTCCTTCCCTGGACGTTTTCAAGCGGAGGCTGGACGACCATCTTTCAGGTATGTTGTAGGTATGTAGGGCTATCTTTTGGCTATGCTCCTGCAGAGTGCAGAGGGTTGGACTAGATGACCTGCAAGTTCCCTTCCAACTCTAACATTCTATGATTCTATGAACCCCTAGGTTTGCCATTTCTCTGCTCTACCAGATTCAGAACAAACATCTTGCCGCGGGCTGGAATCATTCAACCAAAAAGAGAGAGAGATTCCTGGAAAGAAAGCAAAGCATCGGGACGTGCGAATGGTGCTTGATCTCAACACTGTCAAACCAACTTCTGGCCCTGGGGTCCCAAAAAACAGCATTCGCCCTGAGTGTATGAACTGAAACAATTAATCATTTTCTGCAAAACGTATTTTCCTTCTCCAGAACCAAGGGAAGAACTGACCTTTTAAAAATTCTCAGGAGAAAGAAATTACTTTGGAAAAGGGTTTGTAAACAGAGCACTGAACAATAATAAATAGAAGCATGGTACCAGAGGAGGGAGGCGGTAAGAATGAAATAATGTTTGTACACCCCGTACAAGGTGGCCGTATCGTCTGTGAAAAGCAAAGTCCTCAGCGTGTGCAATTCCAAGAATCCAGAGCAAGGCCTCCAAACTTGCTAGAATCCCTTGCAGTGAACCCAAACACCAGTAAGGAAAGGTCCAGATCTCAACTGATGTGCTACATTGCCCCTGATTCTGGACCCAACCCGCATGGGCCCAACCCACATGACATGAAGAGGGCAATTTGGAGGAAAAACAGACAGGGGCCCAGATACTGGGATATTTGCCCAATCATAGAAGCTGATACTGAGTGGAGGCAGAGTTCTTGGTTATAAACATTTTGGTAGTGAATGACTCAGTCATTAAGACCATAGAGATAGGGGTTTTGTGGTGGACGTGGCAACTGGCCTGCTTGATGTGTAGATTGTGGATACCTAGTTAGGATAGTAGCTAGTGAGGCAGAAGAGCTGTTGTGGTGATGATGCCCGTGGTGTTGAGAACGGCAGTTCTGCAGTCCCCGAAGAGGAAGTTAGGCGGCTGGGCAGGCAGGTAAGGTCCTTCAAAGTAGGAGGCAGGCAGAGAGCAGGGGACACGTGGGACAGCCGTGTCAGGAGGAAAAGATTTGGTTTGCTGGGCATCAAAGAACATTTTGGGATCCAGCTGTGCAAAACAGCTGGATTGCACTTGAATAAAAATGGATCCAGATGCCAAAATGAGGAGCTCTGAAACTAACACCCGGAGGAAAGCTTACCAGAGCTGGAGAGCATCCATCTTGGACAACTTAGCCCTAATGAATGACGTAAACGTTCCAGGACAACTAAAAGGAGATGGTCTAGAGGCTGACAAGGCAGGAAATGCCCTTTAAAGAGACCAAAGGGTCGTAGAGGAAAGTGTGCTTACCAAAGATTCTTGTCTCAGAGGGCAGCTGTGTTGGTCTGCGGTAGAACGGCTGGATTCGAATCCAGTAGTGCCTTAGAGAACCTGAGAGTATACTGCAGGACTCTTGCTGGTCTCTAAGGTGCTACTGGACTTGAATGTGGCGAAGATTCTTGGAGAGGGAAAGTGAAGGACAGGTAAAGGTTCCCTTGCTCGAAAGCCAGTCGAATCCGACTCTAGGGTTGCGGTGCTCATCTCCGTTTCCAAGCCGAAGAGCCAGCGCTGTCCGAAGCCGTTTCCGTGGTCATGTGGCTGACATGACTAAACACCAAGGCGCACGGAATGCTGTTACCTTCCCACCGAAGCGGTACCTATTTACCTACTTGTAATTTCTTGCTTTCAAACTACTAGGTTGGCAGGAGCTGGAATCAGAGACAGGAGCTCACTCCGTCATGCGGCACTCGGGTCTCGAACTGCTGAACACCCGACCTTCCAGCCTGTAGTTCAGCATCTTAACCACTGAGCCACCGCAGCTATTGATATGCGAATGCTGGAGGCCTTCAAATCAAGATGCAGGAGCAAAATAAGAACACAGATACAGAAGCATTTCAGAAACATGGTGGAATGTGGTGGAATGGGGACAACTGTGGGAGACGGTTACCTGTCTATATACTAAACTCTATGGAAAAGGCAGAGATGGAGGTTTTAGGGATGGTGCTGTTGCTCCTATGTCGAATAAACTAGGAATCATATCAAGATTAAACTCCCCCACAGAAGTTTTATGGGTGGGGATCAGTGTTCCCTCTAAGCTGAGTTAGTGTGAGCTAGCTCATAGTTTTTTAGCCTCCGTCTCACTCATTTTTCTCTTAGCTCAGGAAAGGCTGGCTCCAGAGCAGACTAATTTATGCAGGAGCCAAATCGCTCGCTCACGACTTTAATGCCAGGAGCTCTCACAAAGTAGAACTTTTTGCTCACGAGACTCCACAGCGTGGAGGGAGCACTGGTGGAGATACCGGGGCTTAAAACTGAAGAGCTTCTTTTTTAATCTTGATAACGAGAAAGAAATAAGGCAGGCAACTAAAGTGGGACATACCGTAACAATGGGTGACTTCAGCTACCCTCACACCGAGATGTTTTGTTTTTTGCTATCAGGTCGCAGCTGACTTATGGAGACCCGATAGGAGACTCCAAGCTCTATGGAGACCCCATAGAGCTTGTTTGCCATTGCCTGGCTCTGCGTAGCAACCCTGGACTTTGTTGATGGTCTCCCATCCAAGTACTCACCGGTCTGACCCTGGTCAGCTTCCGAGATCTAGTGAGATCAAGCTAGCCTGGGGGGTATCCAAGTCGGGTCTCTGAGGTATGAGCCACAGAGTGATTACTCTTCTACTCTTTCTGGAGCCAGCGAGGATGTTTTCCCAGAAGTTTCGCAACCGCATCGTTCAAGACAGTTGGCACTCCCCGTTCCTTTATACATTCATTCACTCTGGGACCCATGCCATTCCCCCCCAACCCCAAGCTTTTTTTCATGAGCCAAGGAGGGGCAAAGGTTCAGCCTTCAAGAGCTCGCCCAGACTCCTCCAATCTTCTTGCACTATATCAAATGGTTTTACATCTTCAGTCACACTGGAGAAGGTCCAACCAACACGAAGAAAATCTGGACGCTCATCGACATTGGTGAAAGGAAGTTATGTGTACAGCTTTGAACTCAACAGGATGTGAAAGTGGTGCAATATTTGTGGATTGTGCCCCTATTTGACAACTCATAGAGCGCAAACTTTTCGGTAACCGAATATTATGATTTGACCACCCAAAAATCCAATTTCAAAGGTGTATTTTGCTTTAATGAATCGTTTTCGTTGGCTCGCTCATGGATTGTGAATCTGTTGAGTTTTTCGTTATTATTTCACATAAGGCTCAGAATGATTTAATCAAAGAAAACGATCTCTTCTGGGTACCAGGACTTGTTCTTCCCATCCAGGTCCTACAGGCCAAGAAACATGCTGTGTTGTTGATTAACACACAAACTTTTTAAAAAAACAACCTGGTGCATAATCAGTGGTAAAGTCATAGTAACAACTGACCTACAGAGCAACCCGAACAATGCTTTCCTGGGAGTAAACTGGATTGAATAGACTCGTGCAGGATTCTGAGTAGCTCTGCTTAGGATTTCCCTTCTAGACAAGACTGGAATGTCTCAATGAAGAAGAGGAGGAAGAGGAAGAAGAGGAGGAGGAAGAAGAGGAAAACGATGAAGGAGATTGGATGTATACCCCAACTTTCACTACCTGAAGGAGTCTCAGAGCAGCTTACAATCTCCTTTCCCTTCCCTTCCCCTCCCCACAACAGACATCCTGTGAGGTAGGTGGGGCTGAGAGAGCTCTCTCGAGAACTGCCCTTGAGAGAACAGCTCTGAGAGAACTTGTACCTGACCCAAGGTCACACCAGCAGCTGCATGTGGAGAAGTGGGGAATCAAACCCAGTTCTCCCAGATTAGAGTCCACACTCCTAACCACTACACCATACTGGCTAGATGACTGATCGTGTGTGTCCGTGTGTCCTTTCCACAGTGCTTCAATGAACCTTTATTGCTCCAAGGACAGTGCCCCGGGAAGACTTCCCTTCAGCAGTAAGAAAAAGTGAGTGGATCACTTTTGGAATTGTTATGTATTGTAATAATATGTATGAGCTTGAGGTTTCAGAAGCTATCCTGATTGGCTGCTCTGCGAAGCAAGACGATCAGAGAAGCTAGAGTTGTTCCGGAGGGAACGAAATCTATTGGTTGTTATCTCTCTTTTGTTATTGGTTATTAACTTGTTTGAGGGCGTGGTTACCATCGCCCGGACAGTTTAAAAAAGGAGCCTGTTCCTTGTGTTGGTTTACTGTTGACTGAATAAAGTTGAATCACTAGTTAAGATCGGACTTACGTCTCATACCTAACAGGAATGATCTGCTATGTTAAGAAATCTGGGAAGGAGTTTCAAATATGTAAAAAATAGAATTTTGGGTTAGGGTTAACAGGAACTTGCAGTGGGCTACATTCAGGCTTTGGCAGGGGTGGATCTATCCATCCAGGCACTAAGTTTTCATACTTCCGTTTTAGGGGTAATACAGTCTACTGTTCTTACTGAGGGATACAGTTCTCTTTTGGCTGATCTGCAGCAGGGTCTGTTGGCCCGGCTGTTGCCAGGGGTAAGGCCACTTCCTGGTACGTGGGGGAGGCCCTCTGGGAAGAAAGTGTTCCCCCCCCCATCTTGCCTGCTGGCGGTGGGAGGTTTTGTGAACCGGGTTGGTGGTATGTGGACCTGGGTATGCATACCCTGGACCTCTAGAGTAAGCTGACGCCGTCCCTGACATTAGGGGAGACAGCTGTTCAGCTAGGGTCTCCTTCCCTGTCAGGGAATGGAGTGGAATGCCACTGCATAGATGCAGAAAGAACAATGAATCATCTAAGGATGAAGGGACCATACAGCCAGGTTTAGGGTTGCTAGGTGAGGCTGACGAGTGGGTGGTGGACTTACCAGGAGCCTCTGGGAGAGGGGAGGGAGGGTCCATGGGACCGGGAACTCTGAACCGAGTTCTGGGTGAGCTGCTGTCACATCTAAAGGGGCCACATTCCTTTTAAATGCTTTCCCTCCATTGGAAATATGATTCCGAGTGAATACAACTCCCAAGAGGTATATCTGTTATCTTATATAATTACAGCCACGCAATTATTATTGGCCCGTAATTGGAAATCAGATGTAATACCCCCAAGAGAAGATCTAATAGTTAAGATATTAGAGGTAGCACAAATGGATGATTTAAGTTTAATATTGTCAAATACAAATGAAAAGGTACATGTTAAAAGGTGGGTAAAGGTGTATACATGGGTAGATAATTTAAAGAATGTTTAAGACTCTAAAATATATGTAAGCTTTAAAGTTGGATTGTGATATTTGTATAAAACGGAAAATAAATTAAAAAATAGGAAATAATGGGGGATGAGGGAAACCTTTTTTGGCGGCTCATAGAATTGGACACCTTGGTCCAATCTTTTGAAGCCTGGAGGGTTTTTGAGGAGAGTCACCAGCAGCTTTGCTGAAAATGTGGTGCCTCTACCTAAAACACAGCCCCCAAAGTAACTCAGATACCCATGGATTGATTCTCCGTTATACCCTATGGGGACTGATCTCCATAGGGTATAACGGAGCACCCAGCAGCTATTTCTCCTCCCCCGCTTTCTGATAGCCATGAAGTGGGGAGAGGAGATCCAAACTGGGGGATACCCTGCCCCCAACTAGGGGTTACAGAAACCTAGGATTCCACTGAAGTTGTTGAGCTGTGCCTGTGTTATTCTGGAAATCGAATTCCATTTGACCAGCCAGTGTTGAAGATCATTGAAACATCTTGATTTATACCTGGGAGAGACGTACGGCTGTTATTCTTTCCACAGAGGGCGTCTTCTGCCACGGTTACTTTCTGTTTGGAGGTCTATGGACCCTTTTCATGTATGAAACTAGACAGCAGCCCAGTGTTGGCTTTTGAACATGTTCTTTTTGTCAGTAATGCCGAATTGTTATGAGCAATCTGTTGGACGTCAGTTAATACATTCTAATGGGTTATGCCCACTAACCCATCCTTGTACTTTAATGAATGTAATATATCATTTTGATCATATATAGTTGTGAATTGTTGATGGCCTTCCCTTGGTGGGTGTTATTTGTGGCTATACTTGTATGCTGAGGGTTCCCTATTGTCTTTAGCACAAACTGGTTGGGTGTAGGGGTTAAGTGCACAGACTCTAGTCTAGGAGAAAGTGGTTTGATTCCCCACTCCTCCACTTGCACCTGCTGGATGACCTTGGGCAAGCCATAGTTCTGTCAGAGCTGTCCTTGAAAGAGCAGTTCTTAGAAGAGCTATCTCAGTCCCACCTACCTCACAGGGTGTCTGTTGTGGGGAGGGGAAGGGAAAGGAGTTTGTAAGCCGCTCTGGGACTCTGAGTGAAGGGTGGGGTATAAATCCAATCTCTTCCTCTTGTCTTCTTCTTCAAATGGGGGTCGGTAACCCTAGCCAGGCACCTGAATTCCCTTGGTGCTTAGCAGCAGCATCTGAACACCTAACACCAGGTTCGAATCCCTATGTTGCCATGGAAGGGCACTGGGTGATTTCAGTCTAGTTGCTCTCTTAGCCTAACAGGGTTGTTGTGAGAATAAAATGGAGGAGCTGAGAACACTGCTGTAAGCCACCTGGGCTCCGCTTGGGGAAGAAAGCAGTGTGCCAATAAACAGAACCATTACATACATTAGGTGGCCCTTGGTACAGGTTTGTGGGTAGCCTAGATGAAAGAAGTGAGCAGAGATTGCCCACCAGCCGAGGTTGCCCATTCACAGTAACCTGCATTAGAAGGGAATGAGCAGGTTAAGAATTATGAAGATCAGCCATTGACACTGTCATGACCCCAGCAGGTTGTCACCTTCAGCTGCCACCACTCTGGACTTACAGTCCCTTGAGAAGGCCCAGAGTACCCTCCCAAGCCCAACCAAAATGCCCCTTTTTAAGCCGAGAAACATAGGTGTGATGACCAGGCAGAGAACATTAAACAAATGGTTTATTCATACAGCAATGGGGCAAGGAAAACAAGTCAAGGTGCTTTAAAATATATAAAAGTGTTTAAAGGCAAAATAAACAAATCTAATGCGACTACCTATTTCTCTTAACTGTTTACTACTTCAAGGCCCGCAGCATTTTATACCAGGCCTGTGCCTGTATTCACTATGTCCCAAGTGAGGGATCTTCCTCTCAGATCAGACTGCTCCCCCCAGTTTAACTCTGTGAGAGGGAAGACCGCAGAAGATAAAAGAATGCAGTTTCACAGTTCACAAAGCTTAAGTTACATCTCCTCACACAATCCCTGGACACCGATTGGTTACAACCATTGCTAAGCATTATGGGGATTGTAAGGCTGTGTTGGCTTTCCACTCCCACACAGGTCTCTCCTGGGCCTCTCCTCTAGGATTTGTCTCCCAGTCCTACACAGATCATGACAGACACAAACATGGGTGCCCTGTGCCTTCATGCCAGAGTAAGCAGAAGGGATGGGAATCGTGCAAGGAGACAGAGTAGTTCTACTTTGACAGAGTTTGCACATTAAAACTTTTGCCAGATCCTGCCGAACAGCCTAATGGATTACCAGGAAGCAAACAAATAAGGAGCAAACCCCGCAAGCTTGAGTTGTCACTAGAAAGCCCATTCAGCTGTAATATGTACCTCCATGTGTTGATGAAGCTCGATATCCGGCCTTCCCACACAAACTCCAGGGACAAGGATAAAAGACAGGCAAAGATTGCATAAGACACCGATGACAGCTGGTAAAGGACACATTCCAATTCCTTGCTGTTGTTCAGAATGAATATATTAACACACAAATAAATAAACAATCTGTGGTTTTGTAAATCTACTGCTTGAATATCATGGCAGATGGTGTCAACAGTATCCCTGCCAAGATGGCAGATTTGCTAGACAAACACAAAGGCAGTTGCGGACATAATCTTTCCCAGTTTAGGCAGCTGAGACATAGACTTCCTGCCTAACGTCCCTGTCTGGGTGCTCCTACCACCTGTGAGACATCCCTCAAGATTATAACTCTTGACCCCACCCTTAATTGTCCCGGTCCTGCCAGGATCAGCTTATGCTAGTTGCCTGAACACAAGAGGCTACCTTATACTGAATCAGAATGTTGGCCAATTAAAGTCACTATTGTCTACACAGACTGGCAGCAGCCCTCCAGGGTCTTGGTCAAAGGTCTTTCCCATCACCTCCCGCCTGAGCCTTTTTCACTGGAGATGCCAGGGATTGAACCCAGGACCTTCTGCCTGCCAAGCAGATGCTGTACCACGGAGCCTCAGCCCTTCTTCTCCTGTTCTTTACCAGTTTGGTGTAGTGGTTAAGTGCACCGACTCTAATCTGGGAGAACCGGGTTTGATTCCCCACTCCTCCACTTGCACCTGGCTGGATGACCTTGGGCAAGCCATAGTTCTGATAAGAGCTGTCCTTGAAAAAGAGCAGTTTCTGTCAAGAGCTCTCTCAGCCACACCTACCTCACAGGCTGTCTGTTGTGGGGAGGGGAAGGGAAAGGCGTTTGTAAGCCACTCTGAGACACCTTTGGGCAGTGAAGGGCGGGGTATAAATCCAATCTTCTTCTTCTTCTGCCCTGAACCACTTACACACATTTGAAAATCTTTTTGGCAGACCTTGTGTCCCTCCTCCAAGAGATGATCCCTGTCAATGCTATGAAGGCGCAGCAGGGAGTACTTCACAATGGCCATTTTGGCTCTGCAGAGAAGTCACTTCTGCACCACGGTCATGGCCAGGCCAGACCTTGGCATATCAGCTACATTTGTAATTTACATGTTACATCTCGTGGAGTGTTCCGTCCTTGTGCCGTCAGCAAACTAAATCTCCCCGTACTCTGGGGAACTGGCCCATAACCCCCAGGCGGGGACCTCAAGCTCATGGGGGGTGGAGCCTCAAATTTAAACACAGGTTAACGTTTTGACATTTGATAAGTTTCACAACTAATGTCTTTTGTGTGCTTTGTCTTGATTTCCTGTATTGTCTTATTTTTATTATGGCTAGTAGAGGCCTCGGAAGTGACCCCAGGCCTCTCTGGATCTCAGGACTTGGCCCCAGGAACACAGTGTTGGAGAGAGCAAATCAGCATGCCTGGACATTGGAGGGTGCAACATTACTCTAAGTGTGCTGTCTCCTTGAATGAGATGCCTCTCTTTGCCTTAACCTGGGAGTTGCCTTCTGACCTCCTCCTCCTCCTCCTCTCTCTCCCTTTGTCCTCTCACTCCCTCCATCACATGACCTTCCACAGAGACACATGTCTCTGCAGGTCTGTCCTGTAGAGACAATGCCCTCACACTTTCCAACTGGATTTTACTGTGGCCCATTCTGCATCTAGCATTCACTCTGCTGTTTTACCAAACCCACGTGGGAATAGAAATTCCCACTTTCATTTTCTTTGATTGTCGGATTTTATGGTAGCCTCCACACTGCATGCTGGTTTCAGTTCCTTTGATCTCTTAAGTTTTATGGCAGTCTGCATAGATTTATGGCTATTTTATGGCCGCTCAGGGGTGACTCAGCAGTCTGTACAGTGTCGGCTCCGGGTATTTGAATGTGGTTTTGAGCCACATCTTTTTCTGTTCCAGTGTGGGTTTGGTACAACAACGGAGCAAATGCTAGATACAGAATGGGCTCCAGTGAACTGGCAAAATCCTTTTGGAAAGTGCATTGAAAGTGGATTATTAACTGTGTGTGACCGCAGCCTAAGTTTACCTTTTTTGCAATATACTTCTTGGGAGATTAATTTACTGCACTCAGTATCGCGCTTCTGTGATTGGACAAACTGCTATATTAATCAAATATCCCAATACACAGAGAGGCTATTAAAAGTATCTGCCTGTTAAGCACAGAAATACTCCATTCATCCACTTTTTTGTGTGGGCATACTGTTGGACACAGCCTTTAAATAACCTCCATCACATACATTGACGTGAAGACATCCACGATCAAGAAATTTCCTTTCCTTTTAGCTATAATTGTGAGCACCAACTGCCAGGACAGAGAAACACTGCAATGCTACCATAACAAGCTCTGAGATAAACATCTTTCAGTTGTATAAAAGTTTTAAAATAAGGTTTTTGAGTCATTGGTGGGAGGAATACAATTCCCAGAAGGCCGTGTGAGAATGCACCGGCATGGATTGATTTGGACAGCTCGACAGCTGCTGATGGACACTGATGGCAACATTATTATTATTATTGTTGTGTAATCCTTGTAAAATATTTATTATTTTAAAAAGTTTGTGACATGTTTTCACATTTTAAAAAGAAGAAGAGAAGAGAGAAGAGATTGGATTTATACCCCGCCCTTCACTACCCAAAGGAGTCTCAGAGCGGCTTACAAACTCATTTCCTTCCCCTCCCCAAAACAGGCACCCTATGAGGTAGGCGGGGCTGAGAGAGCTCTGACAGAAACTGCTCTTTTTCAAGAACAGCTCTGACAGGACTATGGCTTACCCAAGGTCATCCAGCAGGTGAAAGTGGAGGAGTGGGGAATCAAACCTGGCTTTCCCAGATTATAGTCTGCACATTTAACCACTACACCAAACTGTCTGTCAAAAGTTTGTGACATGTGCTTAGTGGGCCCAGGCCTGGAAACATGGCCTTCTAGAGGGAGGTGATTTCTACAGAGCAGGTGCAATGAGCAAGTGCCTGGCAAAAGGATGAGGGAAAGGGGGTGAACTCCAAGAGGGTGAAGCAAGAGGGAACTCCACGAGGGTGAGGAACTTTTTTCTCTGGAGCGTGTGGAGAATTTCTGAAGAAGTTCCTGAGGAGAAAAGCCTGTATAGATGGAGAATGGCAGTTGGCAGAAGAGTGGCCATCTTCTGATGTGGGCCTTCAGACCTGAGTGTTTGTGACAGGGCTTTTTTTCTGGAGGAACGTGCCAGAACAGAGTTCCGGAACCTCTTCAACAAAGTTCTTTTTAAAATGTTTAAAAATTCTTGAGTTTACAGTGTATAGACTGACAGCTTCATCTCCCTCTTGGGAGTTCCAGCACCTCTTTTTCAAAAAAGAAGAAGAAGGAGAAGAAGAAGAAGGAGAAGGAGAAGGAGAAGGAGAAGAAGGAGAAGGAGAAGGAGAAGAAGAAGGAGAAGGAGAAGAAGCAGTGCCCTGGTTTGTGGGACTTCTGCTGAAAAATGGCTCCCCAAAGTTTATGAAGAAGAGAGCCCTCACCAAGTGTGAGACACAATCTGTCTGCAGTTTGTGAATCAGGACCCAGAGACTAAAGACACTTCCTTCTCTTTTCACACTGACTTTGGTCCTGCTTAGTATAATTTTTATTCCACACTGTTTTGTTTAAAACTCCCCACTCATCTAAAATCAACAGATGAACTTGTGATAAAAAGCGCACTATTCCCCACTCAGATACAGGCACACGGCTCCTCCAAATCCAGGGGGTAGCGATACTAATAGCAAAAAATATAAACTTCATCTTGGAAGCCACTATTAAAGATCCACTAGGAAGATACATATTTATCAAAGGCATTTGGGAAGGAGTAAAAGTTACTCTTGCCTCAATATATGCACCAAACAACATGCAAATACCTTTTATTGATGCCACTCTAGCTGGTCTTACCCAGTTTCAAGAAGGTGAATTGATAATAGGTGCAGACCTAAACTATATAGTCAATCCAAAATTGGATAGGACTTGGAAACAAAATCAGCACACAGCAAACAATTTGGATCATAAGAATAAACTAAAACAAATATTGGACAAATACCATCTAAATGACGCTTGGAGAACTTTGCATACGACCGAAAAGGACTTCACTTACTATTCTCCTTGTCACAATATATTTACAAGAATAGACTTTATATTGACCTCTCAGCAACTCACCCCCCAGGTCATAGTCATGGAAATAGAATCAAAATATCTCTCAGACCATGCCTGGATAGTAGGGAAGATTGACTTAAATACACAGAATAACTCAGATCGTGTATGGTCTTTAGACAGATCCATTTTATTAAACCAAACAGTCAGAGAGAAAATCGGAAATGATATTAAAAACTTCTTTATAGAAAATGTCTCAGTGGAAGTCTCGACGGCTCTGCTTTGGGACTCAGTGAAGGCGGTGGTTAGGGGCTCGTTGATTGCCATCACATCTAAAATCAGAAAAGATAAAGAGCAATTGAGGAAAGAGGTAACAGAGCGCATCATTAGGCTGGAAAAGAAACATAAAACCATGGGGAGCAACAAAGTATACCAAAAACTGAATGCTGAGTGTAAGATCCTAGATACTTTAGAGTCATCACAAATTCAAAAAAACCTATTGTACTTGAAGCAAAACTTCTGGCAAAAAGTCTCCAAAAAACCTATGTTTGTTGGCATGGAGAGTAAAAGACAAATGGAAATCATCTTTCATTAGCTCTTTAAAGAACTCAAAAGGAGAGAGAAAATATGCAGCTAAGGATATAGCATGCATATTGGCAGAATGCTATGCTCTACTATATAGCTCGCGGCAACCCAAACAAGAAGAGATAGATAACTTTCTAAACTCGATCCCATCCTTACCTACACTCGCTCAAGATCACGTTGATCAAATGGAGGCACAGATCAGACTGGAGGAACTGAAGGAAATGATAAAACACCACAAAAACAACAAGGCAACTGGCCCAGATGGACTACTATCTGAATTCTATAAAACATTTTATCACTTGCTAGGTGATCACCTTCTCAATGCGTGTAATGGTTTCTTACAACAGGGTGACATGCCTAAATCGTGGTCTGATTTGACCATCACAGTGATACACAAGAAGAACAAAGACCCCACAAACCCCTCAGCGTAGAGACCAATAGCACTTCTGAACTACAACAATAAAATCTTCACGACTATCATAGCCAATAGACTAAAATCCTTCTTACCAAGGTACATTAACCCAGATCAGACTGGCTTCATACCTGGTTGTCAAATCACAGACAATGTTCGTAGAACTTTAGATATCATCTTTCACAGAAACAGAGTCCAAGAAGAAGCGCTAATACTTGCAATGGACTTCGAGAAAGCCTTCGATTCGGTTGAAACACTCTACATTATGTCGCTCTTTAAGAGAATGGGATTTGGGGGCAACTTCCTTAGGACTATCCAAACCATATATTCGAATAAGAAGACAAAAATAAGGGTGAATGGGAGCAGCTCAGCTATCTTCAGCCTTACAAGAGGGACCAGGCAGGGCTGCCCGTTATCCCCTCTAATCCCCTCTCAATAGAACCCCTTGCAGAAGGGCTACGCCAGAATGAAGGTTTCACAGGAATATACATCAGTGGTGATGTTTCTGGCTTAAAAATTTAATTATACAAAATCAGAAATATATCCAATCCATATAAAGCAACCAACTATATTGAAAATACAAAAAGATTATCCCTTCAACTGGCCTCAGGAGACATGGAAGCACCTTGGTGTATTTGTGCCAATTAGAATTGAAGACCTAGCCAAATTTAACTACCATGCCTTACATACAAAAACCAAAACAGACTTTAATAATTTGAAATCATTGAAACTATCCTTACCTGACAGAATGCACATAATTAAGAGTTTCGTACTACCTAAATTCTTATTTCTCTTTAGGATGCTACCCATTTTCATAACAAAAAAAGACTTACGCCTGTGGCAAATGACTCTGATAAACTTTCTTTGGGATGGTAAGCAATCGAGAATTAATAACATGCTGCTGTACAGAGCAGCAAAAAAAGGAGGACTTGATTTTCCACATTTAGAGACATACCATCAAGCGGTGATTCTTTCTCATATTGTCCAAATGCACCATATGGACCAGCAGAGGCAGTGGACACAGATAGAATCAAGTTACACAGCTCCATTTGATCTCCAAGAAATCTTTTGGATCAGACCTAATCTAAGACCCAAATCCTGCAAGAAGAATCCGCTACTCTCCATGGCGATTAAAACATGGGATAAAAACAAAAGACTTCTCCCGACCGGGATATCAGTAATGTCTGCCTACACATATCAAGACTGGTTTGGGCCAGGCAAGGTACCGGATGCCTTTGAGGACTGGAAAATGGCAAATTTCAGACGCCCATGTGACTTTGTACTCAGAGGGAAAATTCAAGGAAAGCAATACTTGGAGCAAAAAATAGGAAAGAGAGTCCCTTGGCACCAGTATTTACAGCTAAAAAACCTTGTAGAGCAACTAACAGAAGCCAGAGTAATACAGAGAGACTTAACCAACCTAGAAAAAATCCTCAAGACGTACCCGGACTCCCCAAAGGGCCTACTATCCAGACTCTACAAAACAATCATTACTGATGGTAATCAACTGAAGATGAGGCATCAGATTTGATGGGAAGAAGACCTAGAGGTGCAATGGCAGGAAACAAATTGGGACACAGTCTGGACCTCTCCAGCCAGCACCTCTGGCATATATAACATCAGACTGCAATATTTCAAACTTACCTCAAGGTGGTACAGGACCCCTCAGCAGCTGAATAAGATAAACATAAATAACGACCCTTCATGCTGGAAGGGATGTGGATGCACTGGTACTTATTTGCACTGTTGGTGGAGTTGCCCAAAGATATAATCGATAAAATCACAATGCAAAATCTCACCTTTAAACCAGAAATCCTACTCTTAAACCATTGGGATGAGTCTATGAGTAATAGAAGGAAAGACCTGACCTCTCTCCTTCTTGCAACTGCACGGCTGACGATTGCATCTTGCTGGAAATTTCCATAACCACCAACACTTCATGCATGGCACAACAAGTTATGGGAACAGTTTGTGACGGCAAAAACAAAAAACACAATAGACCGGGCTGAGTCTTCAGCAACATACATATCTAGATTTGAGTCTACTTGGTAGCCAATATTTTCTTACTTAACAACACATGGTATACTCCCATCTAATTCCAATTTCCATGACTGGTTGACACTACGAAATGAGGTTGACTCACTCCCGCAGGTCCAACAATAGTTGGAATTAATGCTGGCAATATGACAAACTATAATCCAACACTCAATAGATTAAAAAATTTTGCATTTCTATGAGGATCTACCTGTTTAAGATTCTAGTGGTTATTTATGTTAGATCATTTTATTAGAGTATACAGCAGTTTCTGACACGTGAATATGTTTACCCATGATTCTACTTTTGTTATTGTATCCAAGTAGCTGTATGATATGCTAAAATAAATAAAAAGAAGTAAAAAAATAAAACTCCCCACCTTTCAACAAAAGTTATTTGTTTAAGTGCTGTTCAGGTTCTGAATGGGGGATCTGCAACTCTGTGACTACTAATCTGGCGCTTTTAAGGCTCAAAGGGTAACAACTCTTATTAAAATAGGGTTGCCAGGTCTGGGTTGGAAAATACCTGGAGACTTTGGGGGTGGATCCAGGAGAGGGCGGGGTTTGGGGAGGGGAGGGGCCTCAGTGTGGTACAAGGCCATGGAGTCCACCCTGCAAAGCAGCCATTTTCTCCAGGGGAGAAATCTATCAGCTGGAAATCAGTTGTAAAAGCGGGAGATCCCCAGGCCCCACCTGGAGGCTGGCAACCCTATATCAACAGGATTTTTACCCTGCCTTTCTGCCCCCTAGGGTGGCCGAGGCAGGTAAATTAAAACCCAGAAAATTAAAATCTTAGCCATTCAAACTGACCATAAGACACACCGAGGCATCATCAATGTAAGAAGTCTCGACTCAAAAATATCAGACTTCTTTTTCCTTCTTGCAGTGGGTGTTTAAAAGGAGCTACTGCGATCAGCCTGCTGGTTCTCCAGAATCCAAATGAGTTTGAGTCATTTGGATGCAAACGAATGGGGTGTTCAACATCTGGCTTCCGTGCTCACTACCTGTCAGGAGGGCATGAGAACTAGCAGGTGACTGAACATCTCTGAAAGAAGTGAAGAGTGAGCCATGATAAGTCACTGCCACAAATTTTGTCAGTCTTTATAGAATCCTGGAATCACAGAGCTGGAAGGGGTCATAAGGGCCATCTAGTCCACCCCCCTGCTCAATGCAGGATCAGCCGAGAGCATCCCTGACTAATGTTTGTCCAGCTGCTGCTTAAAGACTGCCAGGGAGGAGGAGCTCACCACCTCCCCAGGCAGCCGATTTCACTATTGCACAATTCTTACTGTCAAAAAGCTTTCCCTCAGATCCAGCCGGTACCTTCCCGCCCTTAATTTAAACCCATTATTGCAAGTCCTCTCCTCTGCTGCCCACAGGAACAGCTCCCTGCCCTCCTCTAAGTGACAGCCCTTCAGATACGTCAAGAGAGCAGTCATGTCCCCCCTGAACCTCTTCTTCAGATTGAACATTCCCAGGTCCATCAGACTTTCTTAACAGGGCTTCTTGGTCTCCAGGCCCCGATCATCCTTGTCGCTCTCCTCTGCACCCCCACTCCATTCGGTCCACATCCTTTTTGAAGGGAGGCCTCCAGAACTGCACACAATACCGCAGGAGTGGCCTGGCCGATGCAGTATACAGCAGGACTATGACATCTAGCGATCTGGATGTTATCCCTCTTTTGATACACCCCAAGATCGCATTAGCCTTTTTTATCGCTGCATCACACTGGCTGCTCATATTTAACTTATAGTCCACCCATTCCCCAGGATCTTGTTCACACACACTGCTACCCAGAAGTGTATCCCCCATCCAGTATGCATGTTCCTCATTTTTGTTACCTAGATGTAGATCTTGGCACTTATCCTTGTTAAATCACATCTTATTCATATCTGCCCACTTTTCCAGTGTCTTCAGATCTCATTGAATTCTATCTCTATTTTCTGGTGTGTTCGCTGCTCCTCCCAATTTGGTGTCATCTACATATTTAATGACTAGCCCCTCCAAACCCTCATCCAGATCAGTTATAAAAATACTGAAAAATACCGGGCCCAGAACTGAGCCCTGTGGCATCCCCACTGGACACCTCCCTCCATTCAGATGAAATGGCCATTGACCACTACTCTGAGTGTGGTTCTCCAGCCAGTTCCCTATCCACCTAACTATCCTAGAGCCCAGTCCGCCGTCCTCTAGTTTACCCATCAGAACATCATGGGGGACCCAGTCAAAAACCTTACTGAAATCCAGGTAAACAACACCAACAATTACGGTGCTCCTGGACTCTTGCTCTTTTCTATTGCTGCAGACAGACCAACATGGCTACCCATCTTGACTCACCCCTGAAACAAAAGTGTTCCAAACTGATTTGGGGAAGGAAACTCCTATAACTTTCCAAGCACTTGCTCTCCTGAGACCCCACATAGGCAGTGGACTACATGTTGATGTTTTAAATAAAAGACCAGGGTGTCTACCTAACCTCTAGCTGGAGAGCCAGCTTGGTGTCGTGGTTCAGTGCGCGGACTCTTATCGGGGAGAACAGGGTTTGATTCCCCGTTCCTCCACTTGCAGCTGCTGATGTGACCTTGGGTCAGTCACAAGCTCTGGCACAGCTGTTCTCTCAAGGACAGTTTCTGTCAGAAGTTCTCTCAGCCCCACCGACTTCACAGGGCGTCTGTTGTGGGGAGGGGAGGGGAAGGGGTTTGTAAGCCGCTCTGAGACTCCTTTGGGCAGTGAAGGGCGGGGTGTAAGTCCAAACTCTTCTTCTTCTTCTTAGTCTCTACATATGCCGCCAGCATCTTGCAGAGTCATAAATTATCGACTAGCACTGCTGATAAGCAAGCTTTCTGCCTCTTTGATCAGTCTTTGATTGATGGAGGCTGATAATTACTTTGTGCGCATCTAAAACATACCCTGGATAGTATTTTTTTTAAAGGACCACACCACCTGACTCATCCAAGCGGGATGAGGCAAGTAATCCTAGAGGCCTGTGTTACGTCCTGACTGTGAATCAACCTTATTAGTTTGCATGTTAAGCTTGGAGTCAGGACAAGGCTCTTAAGCCTCCACAATCCCATTGGTGTTAACTGTACTATTGTAAATATTGTAACCAATCAAAACAGTGTAAATAGTTATAGAGGGAACAGACCTCATTGGTCTTTATCTCTGTAATATTATTGGACGTTAACTTATGAAGGGGCGTGGTTATGTTAGCCCGCACTGTTTAAAAGAGGAGCTGTGCTCCACTGTTTTGTGTGTGTTGTCTGATCGTCTGGTTGCTGTTTAATAAAGCTGAAATCACTCTCCTTGTTGAGTTGCATACTTAACAGCCCGGGAAAACACTGCCACAGAAGGAAGGCACGATGTCTTCAATTTCCTATAAAAGTACAGACTTCCTCCCTTTGGGGGTGGGTTTTGCCTTTTTAAGGCCACTGTCTTAACAGCAAGACTTTAAAAGGCAATCGGCCCTCAGAGGGAGAAAGTCTGTATATTGGCTGAAATCAGAGATTTGTTTTGTTCGGCCCACTGAAACCTGTGCCAAGGGAAGAGGCCTGTCAGGTAATCCTGACATCAGATGGATGGAAGGGTAGGAGGGAGGGATGGTCTGCAACCTTTCATGCTCTGGAATGTAGGGAGGTGTGCAGGTTGCCTAGGAGACTCAAGATTCCACCACCTGGGCACTCTGTTATCTCACCAAATGTCCTTGGTCTCACGGATCTTGTTTCCTCTGTTTGGGACAGCTTTTGGGCGTTTTGGTTATTTACTGCTTTAGTGCTTTCGTGCCTTTTCCCCCGCGCGGGCTCAGCATCCATTGGTAAATAGAGGGGGGGGCATTTTGAGCTGGTATAACTGCGGGTGCCTTTTTAGATTTAGTTATCACTGACAATGAAGTGTTACCGTGTCCTTTAGAACTGCTTTCAATAAACGCTATCTTCTTTATGAAGCCTGGTGTTTGACTGACTTTCTGGGGGAACCTGACAAGGCCATGGCTCTAGGCAACAGGCAACAGGAGCTGGGTCTGAGTGACTTGGTTCACATCTCCCCCTGCCCCCATCGACTCCACTGTGGTCTTATTAGGCAAGTTTCTTTTCTCCCTCTCTCCCTCTCTCTCAGCTACCCAGTGGGAATATTGTGTACTGAGATCGAGGCAGCATTTCCAAACAGTGATTCCTTTATTTCAGCTCAGAACACAGCAACACAGCAACAAGACTCCTAGAACGATGTAACTATATACATTTTGAACCAGTGAGGCCACACCTCCTAGCACAGTAATGACCAATTAGAATTGAGAGCTTAGGATCAATGGGATTCATTCCCACCGAAGGTCAGAGTCTTTCCGGATTGGTCTGTTATGCAACAGCGACCAGTCCGACTGCTGGGTTTAGAATACCTGGGAGTCAATGGAGCCTGTCCCTGAAGCTCCAGTTTAGGTTACATAGCATAACACATAAGCAAAATACATAACAGGGAATAACAGGAATCTTCCTCTGAAGGCAGCTTCAGTGCTGATGCAGATTCATCCCGAGATTGTGAATGATTTTATTATTGTTGTATTGCCCCCAGTGAGGCGTTTTATTGTTTGCGATTAATGTTCTGGTCATAGACGGTGAATGAAACCTTGATGAACCTTTCTCCGAAGGCGGCTTCGACCCTGAGGCAGAGTCATTCTGAAATGAATGGGGGCTGGCAGACCAAATTTATACTTTGTTCTAGGACATTTCATAATTATCAGCCTCCATCAATCAAAGACTGATCAAAGAGGCAGAAAGCTTGCTTATCAGCAGTGCTAGTCGATAATTTATGACTCTGCAAGATGCTGGTGGTCTTCATGAGAGAAAAAACTTTTGCGCAGAGAGATAGCGGCTCCCCAGCCCACCCGGAGACACTGCCGGCTCGCCCACTAGGCGAGCTAGGCGCTCGCCTAGGGCACTGGGGTCCACAGGGGCGCCAAAGCGCCCCCGCCCCCCGTGAAGCCGGCGCTGGGAGGGAAGGGGCACCCCTTCAAACGGGCGCCCCTTTCCTGGCTTTCCTGAGCACGCCGCTACTGCGGCGTGCTCAGAAGCGCGCTCCCCGTCTTCAGCTGGTGCTGGGGCTGGGAGGGAAGGGCGCCCGTTCAAACGAGCGCCCCTTCCCTGGCTCCCCCCCGGTCTCCAGCCGGCGCTGGGAGGGAAGGGCGCCCATTCAAACGGGCGCTCCTTCCCTGGCTTCCCCCCCCCCGTCTCCAGCCGGCGGAAGGGTGCCCATTCAAATGGGCGCCCCTTTCCTGCTTTCCTGAAGCACGCCGCTACTGCGGCGTGCTCAGGAACCGACGCTCCCCCCATCTTCAGCCGGTGCTGGGGCTGGGAGGGAAGGAGCGCCCGTTCAAACAAGCGCCCCTTCCCTGGCTCCCCCCCCGTCTCCAGCCGGCGGAAGGGCGCCCGTTCGAACGGGCGCCCCTTTCCTGAGCACGCCGCTACTGCGGCGTGCTCAGAAAGCCGGCGCTCCCCGTCTTCAGCCGGTGCTGGGGCTGGGAGGAAGGGGCGCCCGTTCAAAGCCGGCGCTCCACCCCCCCCGTCTCCAGCCGGCCCTGGGGCTGGGAAGGGGCGGCCGTTCAAACGGCCACCCCTTCCCTAGCTTTCCTGAGCACGCCGCTAGTGCGGCGTGCTCAGAAGCCGGCGCTCCACCCCCCCGGTCTCCAGGCCCCACCGGGAGATTGGCATCCCCGTGGGGTGGGCGCCCCAGGCTGTCTTGCCTAGGGCGCCCAGACACCTGGGGCCGGCCCTGCCCGGAGAGTTTCACAGCTGTGGGGATACACGCCCATGGTTTTCAGATTAAGACTCCAGTCTCTAGCCACAGAGCTCTAGTCTCACCTACTTGCACACTCCTGCCGGGAAACTGAGAATTCTTCCACCCACAAACTGTACAGAAGCTTTTCAAAGGTCCTTTCTGCACTAGACCTTAAATCCCGGTCCAACTCCATCCCCAAACTTATTATTTATTTATTTATTCACTTTATACCCCACCCTCCCCGCGAGCAGGCTCAGGGTGGCTTACACAATTGGTACAAGAATCACCAACAAAACCACATAAAATCATTTAAAACAATTCAAATACAAATGAAGTCATAAAATCATAAGGCGCTAGTGATCATTCATTGGTTGCTTAAGGTGGCGTTCTAAAAGATGTTTACAAACAGACAGTTTCCAGCTCAGTGGTCATTCCTGAGTCACGCAATGGCATAGGCCAGATGTTAAGGCCAAGGGCCGGGATCATTGGTGGTAGTCGTGAGGGCGGCTCCTTAGTTGACAGCCTGATGGAAGAACTCCATCTTACAGGCCCTGTGGAACTGCATAAGATTCCACAGGGCCCTCATCTCCTCCGGGAGCTCGTTCCACCAGTAAGGATCCACCACTGAGAAAGCCCTGGCCCTGGTAGTGCTGAGCCTGGCCTCCTTACATTCTACACTACATGCGAGTTCACCCCTGTAATTATATCAGGGTATATTTACATTCTACACTACACTCGCATTCACCCCTGTAATTATCTCGGAGTATTTTTTGTTTCCACATTACACTGAGGTCACCCCGGTTTCACCCCACACTTGTCCCAGGATAAACGGATGCTGTTATAACCAGGGATGAATGCAAGGTATTGTGTCGCGAGTTGAACTCTGATAAAACCAGGGATGAGATCCAAGTGTGGAAAGGACCAAAATGGGCTATCTGAGCAAAAATGGATACAAATGTAGTAACCACAAAACAGCAGGGCTTCCATAGTGGAACAGCAGTACAAAACCATGGCTGCATACTATTGCTGAGAAGCAGGGCTCTTTTTGTAGCAGGAACTCCTTTGCATATTGCAACACCCCTAATGTTGCCAATCTTTCAAGAGCTTACAGAGCTCTTCTTACTACCCAGTGTTTGCTTACCATGGACACAGCTTACCACACTTGCGCACCACTGGGGAAGCTGCAACTAGCCAAGTGACTGCCTCACCCCTTCTCCTGTTAGTTATTTTAAAGCAGTTTGTCTGCAACAGTGAGGATCTGTATTCTGCAGAAAACAGCTATCAGCATTAAATGTTATAAAATGTTTATTTAAAAGAAAATTCCCACACATTGTACTCTTAGAATAGCAATAGATTGATCAAGGGATCAAAAGAAAAGTGTAAATGTGCTGTTCCTCTGTCTTTCCATCTGTACATGCCCTAGCTGATGTTAATCTAAGGCAGGCTCCTTAACTTACAGGTTACATGGGGCTCTAAAGGTTTTGTATTACTTTGAAGCCTCTGATTAGGCCTGTAGTCTCCCGCATGGCATGGCCACCTTCAGCAGGAGCCCAGGTATAAGAGCGCCATCTGTCTGGGTGGAATCAGCACCAAAAGAGCTACCTCCTTGAGCCAAGGAGTTTTCTCTGTTTTCCCATGCCCTGGGCAGGGCAGATCAAAGAAGCTTTTCCTGAAGTCTCCAGTAAAATACTTCTCTAGGAGTCGCAGTCAGATGTGCCATTTGGTGCAGTCAGGAAGTGCTCCTATTCCATCTGTTGGTATTTGGCATGGAGTTGCTCAATCACACATCCCAGTATAATCCGTTTTGCTGCAGGCTCAGCCAGTCACTGCATGATCAGACAGCACGTTCAGGCAAGTGGGAGTTTGCCTTTCTGTGCACATGTGCATAAACAAGGAATCGAACCCCCACGCAAAGAGTTCTCCATGGAGTTCTCCACGGACCAATTATGCAGTTATGCACATATAACTAAGGAGAAAAAATGTCATCGAGTCAGGGTGGACTGAGCAGTCCATCCTGGCAACCTGAGAGCATGCTTGAGTGATCAGACTAGGGAAAATCTGTCTGTGGCCCGTCGGCAAGTGTTAGGACCAGACTTTCCCCAGTGTCTTTTAACTCCATTTCCATGGCGGGGCAGCATGGGTTGCCAATGACTGTGGGACCTTTCCCAGATGTTGCAGTCTGATCGTGCACTTTAGATCTGTCGGGCATTTGCAGCTAAGTCGGATCTAAAGGCACGCCCGACCACAGCTTAGGGGTTTCAGCCTCCAAAAGCCTGTTCCCTGCTAGATGTCACCTTTCTAGCTGGAGGGGGGATGCTCGACCATCCCATTATCTCTCACTAGACCTATCGGCATTTCTAAAGGGTAGCTGAGGTGAGGCTGGTGAGCAATTGAATTGACTTCCCCCTCCTGCCTGTTCTCCAGGAAGAGAGAGAAACTTTTTAAAACTCAAGGTGAAGGTTTTGCTCAGTCCAAACCTCGAAAGAAAAATGCATTTCTTCACAACGATCTTCTTTGCTTCTACACTGGAGCTAAATCTAAACAAGTGTGATCCTGATGTTCCCTTCATGTCAACATTGCCTATCTTTGGGAGTGCCAAATAAATATGTCAATGCAAATAATTGTCAGTCCAGTAGTTTTGCAGCATATTGGAAAAGGGAAATATAAATGAATGAGCATGTTACTATGCATGCTTGTTTTTTTTTTGACAAGTGGAATAAAATTTCATATAGATCAGTTACAAACTTTAGGAAAAAAGTAAGCAAACAAGGGGTCAGGGAATCCAAAGCAATCTGTATCCTGTCATTACGAAACGGTTATTGCTTCCTTGCCCATCACCATCAATAACCTGACATCTCATCATTCCATTTCACTAGCTTCTGTCATGGCAGCACCTAAAAGGATTTTAAGGAGTAGTTTGTGTCCTTCCAAAGAATGCTCAGGGTTGGATTTGGGTGTCTGAACTTCCAAGAAGAGGAAATGTTGTAAACAAGGACTTTTGGGTGACCACCAAAATGTGTTTTATGCGTCTTCTGCATCTACACATGGGAAACGAATGGAGCACATAGGAGGGCAAGGTTATCCAAAAGGAGTTATCATCTTGCCCTAAATAGCAGCATTTATGATTGTGGTCATCTTAAGGAGCACAATGAGGACATTCTGTCCAGCCATTTGATTTTGTAACCAATAAAGAGTAACCCAATTGCAGTGGCACACTTTACCTACATGAATTGGTGGTTGTGGTGGTGACTCATTTATTGCCTCTCCCCCAACCCTGGCTACCTTCCTTAGGAACTTTTGCATTCCTTATGAGGTTTTCCCCCCTTATTACTTCACAGGGACTTAAAGTCATTTACTGGGGGGAAATATCTCTCATGCAAACCAGAACTGAGCTAGTGTGCACATCATTGGAATATACGGTTGCCTAAGCCATTTTATAAACCATCTTGCTTCCCACTCACATTCTAACATTTTAAAAAGCATTAAAAATTAACCTACTAAAATCATTGCGCCTTGGCTTTGCCATCCTTATTCCAAGCCTGTGCTTGGCTTATCACCTTACCGCCTCATAATAGTTGGAGAACTGAGCTAGTGTGCACATCATTGGAATGTACGGTTGCCTAAGCCATTTTATAAACCATCTTGCTCTCGCTTTTATTAACTCTGCCCCAATGTTTTATTCATATGTTCTACTGTTTTAGAAGGATTTAAAATGATTATTTTCTATTGTGTTTATGATCGTTTATGTAATCCTACGTGAGCTGCCCTGAGCCCGTCTCAGCGGGGAGGGTGGGATATAAATCGAATAAAACAAATAAATAAACACTTGCCTGCCTCCCTGTCATGACCCTGGTATTCCCTGGAGGTCTCCCATCCAAATCCTAGCCAGGGCCGACTTGATTAGCTTCTGAGATCTGAGAAGGGCGAGCTCACCCAGGCTGTCCAGGCCAGGGCACTCAGACCCCTGCTCAGCTCTGTTTTCCTGCTACACTTTGCACAGCGTAGGCCAGCAGAGCTGTTCTGAGTGGTCAGAGGTCTACTGGGATCAGGCCCACAGAAGGAGGTTGACTGTTCAGTGGACCACTGTCGCCATTTTGTTCCATATTTTACTAATAATGTCTCTCGTATCTCTTCTAACTCTGACTCTACTTAAGCAGTGAATGGATCCGATGGTGTCTGGATGCCAGTTTGGTGTAGTGGTAAAGTGCGCGGACTCTGATCTGGGAGAACCAGGTTTGATTTCCCACTCCTCCACTTGCAGCTGCTGGTGTGACCTTGGGCAAGCCATAGTTCTGGCACAGCTGTTCTTGAAAAAAGAGCAGTTTCTGTCAGAGCTCTCTCAGCTCCACCTACCTCACAGGGTGTCTGTTGTGGGGAGGGGAAGGGAAGGGAGATTGTAAGCCGCTCTGAGACTCCCTTGAGTAGTGAAGGGTGGGGTAGACATCCAATCTCCTCCTCCTCCTCCTCCTCCTCCTCCTCCTCCTCTTCTTCTTCTTCTTCTTCTTCTTTTCAGTTGGTTGGGATACCTTTCACTTTATTCGGTCTGAGAATGTGGACAGGATCCTTGGATATCTGAGGCCTACCATTTGCATGTATGATCCTCGCCCTTCATGGCTGCTTCAACCTGCTGGGGTGTAAGGGTGCTGGCCAACTGGGTCTGAGAGGCAATTAATAGCCCTTTCTGCATTCTCCTTTTAATCCATGTTCACTGTGGTGTCCTCCAAGTAATTCTGCACTACAATCAAATTCAACCTTCTTTTTAATCCAGGTTTCCCCCCCCCCATTCTGCACTAAAATTCAGGGTGTTCCGGGTGGTGAAAACCAGGGGGGATTGTGAGGCAGTCCAAAGGGATCTGTTGAGGATGGGTGAGAGGGCATCAACGTGGCAAATGGGGTTCTATGTGGCCAAGTGCAAAGTGATGCACATTGGAGCCAAAAATCCTAAATATAAATACACGTTGATGGGGTCTGAACTGGCAGAGACGGACCAAGAAAGAGATCTTGGAGTCATAGCAGATAACTCACTGAAAATGTCTAGACAGTGTGTAGCTGCAATAAAGAAGGCCAATGCTATGCTGGGGATTATTAGGAAGGGAACTGAAAACAAATCAGCCAGTATCATAATGCCCCTGTATAAATTATTGGTGCGACCTCATTTAGAGTACTGTGTACAGTTCTGGTCGCCACATCTCAAAAAGGATATTATAGCATTAGAAAAAGTGCAGAGAAGGGCAAGTAGAATGATAAAAGTGTTGGAATACTTTCCCTATGAAGAAAGGTTAAAATGCTTGGGGCTCTTTAGCTTGGAGAAATGACGGCTGAGGGGTGACATGATCGAGGTTTATAAGATTATGAATGGGATTGAGCAGGTTGAGAAAGAAGTCCTTTTCTCCCTTTCTCACAATACAAGAACTTGTGGGCACTCCATGAAATTGCTGAGCAGTCGGGTTAGAATGGATAAAGGAAGTCCTTCTTCACCCAAAGAGTGATTAACATATGGAATTCACTGCCACAGGAGGTGGTGGCAGCTACAAGCATGGACGGCTTCAAGAGGGAATTGGATAAACATATGGAGCAGAAGTCCATCAGTGGCTATTAGCCACAAGGTATAGATAGGAAATCTCAGTCCGGGGCAGGTGATGCACTCTATTCTTGGTGCTTTGGGGAGGCAGCAGTGGGAGGGCTCCTAGTGTCCTGGACCCACTGCTGGACCTCCTGATGGCACCTGGTATTTTTGGCCGCTGTGTGACAGAGTGTTGGACTAGATGGGCCATTGGCCTGATTCAACATTGGCTTCTCTTATGTTCTTATAAAATTGAGTTCAACGTTTTTATTCTGGGTTTTCCCCCCATTCTGCATTGCATTACCTCCCTTCAATGGTCAGCCTGGTTTCTGCCTGCTGTTGCCCAGGGTTATTTGGATGCTGTCTTGCCTTGACTCGAACACTGAGAAAATCCAGAGTGGCAGGCAATGCCTCCTTGAAAGAGAGCCAGTTTGGTGTAGTGGTTAAGTGCGCAGACTCTAATCTGGGAGAAACAGGTTTGATTCCCCCACTCTTCCACTTGCAGCTGCTGGATGACCTTGGGCAAGCCATAGTTCTGTCAGAGCTGTTCTCTCAAGGGCAGTTCTGGAAAGAGCTCTCTCAGCCCCACCTACCTCATGGGCAATGCACCCTCTAAGCTGTGGAGTCCTGTGAGCAAAAATTCTAATTTGTGAGCTACTGGCATTAAAGTTGTGAGCAAACAATTTGGCTACTGCATGAAATTAGTTTGCTCTGGAGCCATCCTTCCTGAGTTACGAGAAAATGTGTGAGCCAGAGGCTAAAAAACTGTGACCTAGCTCACATTAACTCAGCTTAGAGGGAACACTGCTC
>JAPDNY010000639.1:0-29152 GCA_029375565.1 Gekko gecko
GGAGAAGGCCAGTTTGGTGTAGTGCTAAGAAGCGCAGTCTCTAATCTGGGAGAACTGGATTTGATTCCCTGCTCCTCCACATGCAGCTACTGTTGTGACCTTGGGCCAGTCAAAAGTTCTCTCAGAGCTGTTCTCTCAAGGGCAGTTCTCGAGAGAGCTCTCTCAGCCCCACCTGTCTCGAGTGTCTGTTGTGGGCAGGGGAAGGGGAAGGAGCTTGTAAGCCGCTCTGGGACTCCTTCAGGTAGTGAAGGATGGGGTATAAATCCAGTCTCTTCTTCTTTGGCTGAGATGTGACTTGAACCCAAGGCCAAGCCTAATGCTGTGCATCATGCTCTATTTCTTGAGGGTGGGGGGGGGGCTAAACTGTGCCCCTCCCCCTACCCTTTGAGCAGGACCCCGTTCCCAAATGGCCCTTGACGCTCCCGCCACGGTTCTTCTCGAAGCCGTCCCTGCGGAACCGCAACACGATCTTCACCCTGGGGAACCGCGGGAGTGTCATCGGGGGGGCCGAGCTGGAGGGGCCTATCATCGTCCCCCACAGCGCCCAGAAGAGCGACGTCCGAGTAAGTCGTGGGTTTAAGGCCCCGGGGGTGGCAGGCTGGGGACCTGGACGCCAGGCTCCTTTGGTGTGTGGGGGGGTGTCTGTGTCCCGCCCCCCTGACTCCCCGCTTCCCCTTCCAGTACCCCTTCGAGTCTCTCTTCCGGAGCCAGCATTACGCTCTGCTGGACAACAGCTGCCGGGAGTACCTCTTCCTCTGCGACTTCTTCCTGGTGACGGGCACCCCCGCCCTGGACCTCTTCAACGCCATCATGGGGAAGACCCTGGCGATGTTCCTTGTGAGTGGGGAGGCAGGGTGGGGGAACTGCGGGGTGGGGCGGGGGGTGGGACAGGCCTCTTTCCTCCTTCCCCTCCATTGGATAAGGACATAAGAACATAAGAGAGGCCAGTATTGGATCAGGCCAGCGGCCCATCCAGTCCAACACTCTGTGTCACACAGTGGCCAAAAACACCAGGTGCCATCAGGAGGTCCAGCAGTGGGGCCAGGACACTAGGAGCCCTCCCACTGTTGCCCACCCCCAAGCACCAAGAATACAGAGCCCCAGACATAAGAACATCAGAGAAGCCCATGTTGGAACAGGCCAGTGGCCCATCCAGGCCAACATTCTGTGTCACACAGGGGCCAAAATTACCAGCTGCCATCAGGAGGTCCACCAACAGCCCTCCCACTGTTGACCCCCCCCAAGCACCAAGAATAGAGTGCATCACCTGCCCCAGACTGAGAGTTCCCATCTATACCCTGTGGCTAATAGCCACTGATGGACCTCTGCTCCATATGCTTATCCAATTCCCTCTTGAAGCCGTCCATGCTTGTAGCCTCCACCACCTCCTGTGGCAGTGAATTCCATGTGTTAATCACTCTTTGGGTGAAGAAGGACTTCCTTTTATCCGTCCTAACCCGACCGACTGCTCAGCAATTTCATGGGGGAAGTTTGTGGGGAAATCAGAATGTTTTGCTTGCGGGTTAGCCATTGGCCTGGTTCTGTCCCCTGGGGCTGGGAACAGGCGTCCCTCTCTCAGGCCTGCGTTCTTCTGACCCATTCAAGCCATCAAGAACCAAAACCCAGCTCTACCAGTTGCGTCAAGGAGAGGAGAAGAAGAAGAAGAGGAGGAGGAGGAGATTGGATTTATACCCTGCCCAAAGGAATCTCAGAGCGGTTTACAAATCTCCTTTCCCTTCCCCTCCCCACAACAGACACCCTGTGAGGTAGGCGGGGCTGAGAGAGCTCTGACAGGAACTGCCCTTGAGAGAACAGCTCTGAGAGAACTTGTAGCCAGTGTTGCCTCTAAAGCTGAGTTGCTATGAGCTACCTCCCAGTTTTTTAGCCTCCAGCTCACAGATTTTTGCCTTCACTCAGGAAGGATGGGGCTCCAGAGCAAACTATTTCACGCGGCAGCCAAATCGCTCACTCACACCTTTATTGCCGGTAGCTCACAAAGCAGGATTTTTGCTCACAGGACTCCACACCTTAGAGGGAATGTTGCTTGTGACTGACCCAAGGTCACACTAGCAGCTGCGAGTGGAGGAGTGGTGGAATCAAACCTGGTTCTCCAAGATTAGAGTCAGCATACTTAGAATCACAGAATCATAGAATGTTAGAGTTGGAAGGGACCTTGCAGGTCATCTAGTCCAACCCTCCTGCACTCTGCAGGAGCATAGCTGAAAGAGAGCCCTACATACCTACAACATACCCAAAAGATGGTCAGTCCAGCCTCCGCTTGAACCACTTAACCATGACACCAAACTGGCAGCCCCAGAGGTCCCATGACACCCTCCCAACTTGAGCTCATGTCACATGGGACCGGCTCTTGTCGTAGTTTCCAGATAAGACGGGAGGGTCTGAAAGAATTTTGCGGGTTTTCTCACCTCTTCCCCTCGCCTTTCTGCTCAACTTACGGACCCTCATTTCATAGATCATAATTTTTTTCAGATCTTTGAACACCCCCTTCAATAGGGGACCCACTCCTAATTTTCTTTTTTACAGAAGATGACTTTCTTCTTTCTCTTCTTTTCTCCCTGTCCACCAACAAATTTCTGTCTAAATGTGTCATAGGTGAGAGCCAGTTTGGTGTAGTTTGATTACAAGCACGGACTCTAGTCTGGGAGAACCGGGTTTGATTCCCTACTTCTCCTCCACATGCAGCTGCTGGTTGTGACGTTTGGTCAGTCACAAGTTCTCTCAGAGTTGTTCTCTCAGGGGAAGTTCTCTCAGAGCTCTCTCAGCCCCACCTGCCTCCCAGGATGTCTGTTGTGGGGAGGGGAAGGGAAAGGAGATTGTAAGCCGCTCGGAGACTCTGAGTGAAGGGCAGGGTATAAATCTAATCTCTTCCTCCTCCTCTTCTTCTCCTCCTTCTCCTCCTCCTTCTCCTCCTCCTCCTTCTTCTTCTCCTCCTTCTCCTTCTCCTTCTCCTCCTCCTCCTCCTCCTCCTCCTCCTCCTCCTCCTTCTCCTCCTCCTTCTCCTTCTCCTCCTCCTTCTCCTCCTCCTCCTCCTCCTCCTCCTCCTCCTCCTTCTCCTCCTCCTCCTCCTCCTCCTTCTCCTCCTCCTCCTCCTCCTCCTCCTCCTCCTCCTCCTCCTCCTCCTCCTCCTCCTCCTCCTCCTCCTCCTTCTTCTCCTTCTCCTCCTCCTCCTCCTCCTCCTCCTTCTTCTTCCTCCACAAGCTCAGAGAGGCTGTTCAAGACCTGTATCAGTTTTATATCCATTCAGCTGCGTAGCCCTTACCTCCACAAACGATCACGAAACAACTTCCCCAGAGAGGGCTGCCCGACCCCTCCTCACTTTCAGTCTTCAGGAGGCAGTTGGAGGTGGTTTTATTTAGGACTGCACTTATTTATGCAGACTCTGGGTAGATTCACCACCTCATAAAACACTTAAAAATACCCGACTGATTTCGTTTTCGTTTATTGGCCATTTTGTTTTCATTTACTAACATCCCTCATTTTGTTTCCATTATAAGCCCCCTGGAGTTCCGCAAGGCGAAAAGGGGGCGAGCAAATGTTTTAAAGAAATCCTGCCCTTGGCCAAAGGAGGGGGTGAGCACTCTTGCTCCAGAGGTCCCAAGAGCCCCCCAATGCTGAATCCCTCTCCGAGGGTGCTCTTTGGAGAGATGTGGGGGGGCACCTCTCAAGCCACCTCTCCGAGAGGGAGAGGCGTCCCCGTGTCACCGCCTGACCCTTCCCCCCAACTCTCCCGCAGAAGCACATGGACGCCTACGTGAGCGACTGCTACGACAGCATTGCCATCTTCCTCTGCATCCACATCGTCCTGCGCTTCAAGGCCATCGTGGCCAAGCGGAACGTCCCCGCCATCGACAAGTGAGTGGCATCTCCCATCTGTTCCCACAGCGGGCTCACCAGGGCCCCGACCACCTGGCTGGCTCTCCTGCAGAGGTGCCCGAAGCTCTGTGCAACACAGCCTGAGGGTCCCCCTGCCCCAAAGGCCCTCGGCTGCCTCCCCAGCCCCCCCTGTGGCATGCTGTTTATTGGGGAGACGGTTTTACCTTTAAAACACTGTGTACCTAAACTTGGTAGATTTCTGCTGCCACCAGGAATTAAAAATCCCAAATCTCTTTCTCTTTTGGTAGAATGACCCGGGGTATGGGCACTTCAGAGGACTATGTGGCCCTGAGGAAGGACTGTACTGATTTCTGGGATGTTTAAACAAAAATTGATTTACTTAATAAGGAACAAAGTTAGGTTTCTGGTTATTTTGAACAGCTGCTGAAGAAAGGGACTTGTTAATATAACTGGCAAAGCTAGGTGCTACAAACAGTCTCTCAGACTCCAAACTTCACTTCTGACAGGCGTAGACACTCAGTCTGATCTCTCTCTCTCTCATTTATTTATATATAGCCAAACTGGCTCGTCTCTTTGTTTTATTCACACAGAATAGAATCAGCTCTCTTAGTCACACAGACTAAACTGTTGGTCTTAATCACACAGAAAAAGACTCAAAATCCCCTAATCACACAGACTACACACACAGAATCCTTCATAGACACACACACACACAAACACACATATTCCTCTCAGAACATCTCCTCCCACACTCTCAGTCATCAGCCAATCAAATCACATTTAAGAACATAAGAGAAGCCAATGTTGGGTCAGGCCAATGGCCCATCCAGTCCAACACTCTGTGACACAGCGGCCAAAATATACCAGATGCCCTCAGGAGGTCCAGCAGTGGGGCCAGGACACTAGAAGCCCTCCCACTGTTGACCAACCACAAAAATACAGAGTATCACTTTTCCCAGAGTCACTATCTATACCTTGTGGTTAATAGCCACTGATGGACCTCTGCCCCATATGTTTATCCAATTCCCTCTTGAAACTGTCCATGCTTGTAGCCGCCACCACCTCCTGTGGCAGTGAATTCCACGTGTTAATCACTCTTTGGGTGAAGAAGGACTTCCTTTTATCCATTGTAATCCGACCGCTCAGCACATTCATTGAGTGCCCATGAGTTCTTGTATTGTGAGAAAGGGAGAAAAGTACCTTTCTTGACCTGCTCCATCCCATGCATAATCTTGTAAACCTCGATCATGTCATCCCTCAGCCGTCATTTCTCCAAGCCAAAGAGCCCCAAGTGCTTTAACCTTTCTTCACAGGGAAAGTAAGTGTTCCAACCCTTCTATCATTCTAGTTGCCTTCTTCTGCACTTTCCCCAAAGCTATAGTATCCTTTTTGAGGTGTGGTGACTAGAACTGTGCACAGTATTCCAAACGAGGTTGCACCATCGATTTATGTGGGGACATGATGATATTGTCTCCCTTGATCTCTCTTCTCAGCCCCTCACAGTCTCTCCTCCCTGCAGCCTCCGTTCTTGGCCGTACCCCTGTCTGGCCCGGAAGAGAGGAGGCCACTCTGGAGTCTGCTGCTAAGCGCCCGCCCTTGGGGTCTTGCCCTCCCTCCTGCCTGTGCTGAAGATGGCCTCCCCCCCCGTCACATAGGCCCACAGTGGGTGTCCCCTTCCAGGTCTGGCCCTTCAATGCTGTCTCTCTTGCAGGTACTGGGACACCCTCCTGGAAATGCTCTGGCCGCGTTTTGAGCACATTCTGGAGCTGAACATCCAGAGCATCCAGAACACAGATCCCCAGAGGCTGGGCTTCCTCGACACGCGCCCCCACTATGTAAGTAACGGGGGGGCAGGTAGCCCTCACTACACAAGGGAGGCAGCCCCAACTAGCCTTGTCCGGGGCTGTTGTGGGTACGGGACCAGCTGAGGCTGACTCTCAGACGAGGAGGAGGCAGGGAGCAACTCGGCCTCCTCTAGAGACAGCCCAGAGGAAGAACCCTCAGCAGTTCCACCCAGTTCCCCTGAGTGCCCCAGACGTAGGGTACGGCAGAGGCTGACTTTGTAGGAACGAAGGAGAAGTGCCCAGCTGCAGCTCCTGCAACATCAGCGAGAGGAGTTGTAAGACTCTACAGACTCAACTCCCAAGGGAGGAAGGATCTGTTTAAAACCCCTCAGTGCACCTGCTCCAGTGCGGCAACAACTCTGCAAAATCAGACCTGCTTCTGAGTGTGCAGCAGTCGCTCCTGGCCTTTGGAAACCTGCATCCTTTAAACAACTTCATGGCTATCAGTCCTTTGGCTTTCTCACTGACCTGGATTCCAGCTACTGTTTTCAGCTCCTAGCTTATCACCTCGATGTCTTCCAGCCAAAGCACAGGGGCAGTCTAGGGGGGCCGAGTCGGGCAGAGAAAATCTTTCCCTTCAGTTTGGCAGAGGAGAGGTGTTCCCCCTAAGCTGAGTTTATTGGGAGCTAGCTCAACAGTTTTTTAGCCTCCGGCTCACACATTTTTGCCTTAGCTCAGGAAGGATGGCTCCGGAGCAGACTGATTTATTAGAACCAGTTTGGTGTAGTGGTTAAGTGAGTGGACTTTAATCTGGGAGAACCAGGTTTGATTATGCAGTAGCCAACACTTTCACAACTTTCAGTGCCAGTCGCTCACAAAGTAGGATTTTTGCTCACAAGACTCCACAGCTTAGAAGGGAGCATTGCAGGGGAGTACACCTTTGTGCCAGTGAGAAAACCAGCCCTCCCTAATAAGAGGATGCCACAGAGGGCCCCCTCCCCGCAAGGGCCACAGGGTTCCCTTGGAACTGAGGAGGGAGGGGTGTTTTCTCTGGCTGCGTCCCATAAGGGCAGCCCTCGTGCTTCCTCCCCCCCTCCCCAGAGAGCCAGTCTGGTGTAGTGGTGGACTCCAATCTGGAGAACTGGGTTCGATTCCCCCACTCCTCCTCCATGTGCAGCCAGCCGGGTGACCTCGAGCCAGTCACAGCTCTCTGAGACCTCTCTCAGCCCCACCTACCTCACACAGGGTGCCTGTTGCGGGGAGAGGAAGGGAAAGGAGTTTGTCAGCCGCTCTGAGACTCCCGAGTGAAGGGCAAGGGGTGTAAATCCAAATCTCCTCCTCCTCCTCCTTCAGATCACCCGCCGCTACGCAGAGTTCTCCTCCGCCATCGTCAGCATCAACCAGACGTTCCCCCACGACCGGACATTGACTCTGCTGGGGCAGCTTCAAGTAGGCGGGGCGGAGGGCCCTCGGGGAGGGGTTGGGGTGGGGGAGGGCCGAGAGATCTGGAGAATGAGGTGGGGACATCAGGACGAGACCGGACCAGAGGACATGTGCAAGTTTTGGAGGGAGGGGCCTTGGTCTGCAGAGGCCGCTGCTTTGCCAGTGAAGGCCCCGGAGAGCAGTTGTGGGTCGGAGGAGAGAGGACTGGGCGAGGTGGGCTGAGCATCTGACTGACAGCTGGCTTCATCGGGTTATAGGGAAAGAGGGAGGGGCCCACAGCACCGTGGAAGAGCGGAAGTCACGCCCCAAGTTCCGTCTCTGGTCTCAGAAGACTGTGGTGCACGTTCGGTCTGCGTACATAAGAACATAAGAGAAGCCAATGTTGAATCAGGCCAACGGCCCATCTAGTCCAACACTCTGTCACACAGTGGCCAAAATATACCAGGTGCCATCAGGAGGTCCAGCAGTGGGGCCAGGGCACCAGAAGCCTCTCCACTGCTGCCCCCTCCAGCACCAAGGATAGAATGCATCACCTGCCCCAGACTGAGAGTTCCCATCTATACCCGGTGGCTAATAGCCACTGATGGACTTCTGATCCAGATGTTTATCTAATTCCCTCTTGAAACTGTCCATGCTTGTAGCTGCCACCACCTCCTGTAGCAGTGAATTCCATGTGTTAATCACTCTTTGGGTGCAGAAGTACTTCCTTTTATCTGTTCTACTTTGAGTACTTTGAGGAGTGGCCCCAGATCAGCCAGTGACTTTCCCTAGCAGGTTGGGGATTCGAACCTGGGGCTCCCAGGACAGAGTCCCGACTCTCCTAACAATTCCACCAGCGTGGTGTCGTGGTGAATGGTGGCAGACTCTAATCTGGAGAGAATTGGGCCCTCCCACTGTTGCCCCCTACCAAAGCAGCAAGGATACAGAGCCTCACTTGCCCCAGACCGAGAGTCCACATAGGAACATAAGAGAAGCCAATGTTGGGTCAGGCCAATGGCCCCTCCAGTCCAACACTCTCTGTGTCACACAGTGGCCAAAAAGACCAGGTGCCCTCTGGAGGTCCAGCAGTGGGGCCAGGACACTAGAAGCCCTCCCACTGTTGCCCTCCCCGCAAGCACCAAGGATACAGATTATCACTGGCCCCAGACTGAGAGTTCCTATCTATACGATGTGGCTAATAGCCGCCAAAGAACCTCTGCTTCAGATGTTTATCCAATCACCTTTTGAAGCCATCCATGTTTATAGCTGCCGCCACACTCCTTTGGCAGTGAGTTCCACATGTTAATGAGCATCTCCTTGGCATGCAGAAGGTCCCAGGTTCAGTCCCTGGCACCTCTGGAAAAAAAGACCAGGCAGTTGGTGATGTGGAAGACCTCAGCCTGGGACCCTAGAGAGCCATGGGGAGAGGCCGTGGCTCAGTGGTAGAGTATCCGCTTGGCGTGCAGAAGGTCCCAGGTTTGGTCCCCGGCATTTCCAGACAAAAAGACCAGGCAGCTGGTGATGGGAAAGACCTCCGCCTGAGACCCTGAGGAGCAGCTGCTGGTTGGAGTGGACAATACTGACTTTGAGGGACCAGGGGTTTGACTTAGTAGAAGGCGGCTTCACGTGTTCATGGGATCAGAGCCCTTCGGGACCAGCCCAAAGGCCAGTCCGGGCCTACCTTCTTCCACCCACTCGGTCCCGTCCCCCTCCTGGGTGATAGCCGCAGGACTCAGCCACGGGGGCGCCTGCCGGGCGGGGGAGGCAGAAGCAGCCGCCAAGTGATGCTGGGGGGGTGCTGTGGAGTGCTGCCTTCTCCCCAGGACACCTTCTCTCTGTCCGTCCGTCCCCTCCCCACACGCAGGCCGAGGTGGAGAACTTTGTCCTTCGGGTGGCGGCGGAATTCTCCTCCCGCAAGGAGCAGCTCATCTTCCTGATCAACAACTACGACATGATGCTGGGCGTCCTGATGGTAAGCGCCGGGCGGGGCCTGGCCTGGCCCTCCTTTGCCCCCCCTCGTGGGCCCTGGTTGGAGGGCAGGGGAGGAAGGAAGCCCCTTTGCTGGTCTGCCCCTGAGCGTGCCCTGGTCCCTCCCCAGGAGCGAGCCGTGGAGGAGAGCAAAGAGGTGGAAGGTTTCCAGCAGCTGCTGAATGCCCGGACCCAGGTGAGCCAGGCTCCGCGGGGAGGGGGCCTTGCACGTGACTCAGGGGGTGGGCAACTGGGCGAGACGCCTCCTGGGCGGCGGACAGGGGCTTTGTTGGAAATGAGAAAGGGCCAGTGGTTCCAGGCTGGGCATGGGGGAGGGGAAACAGCCAGGCTGGCTTTGATCCCTGCTCGGAGGCCCTTGAGGACTAGAGGCTTGAAAGTGAGCTGGACGGGGGGCAGACAGGGGCACACAAAGGAGCAGCTGATGGTGGGGGTTGCAGGTTCATAGAATGATAGAATCAAGGCTATTTCTGGGCAGGAACGCACAGGAACGGCGTTCCGGCTGGCTCCTGAGTTGGCCACACCCAGCAAGAACTCATTAGCATAACAGGCCACGCAGAAACTCATTAGGATTGGCTACATCAGAGGTGTGTGGCCTAACATGCAAAGGAGTTCCTGCTACAAAAAAACCCTGGGTTTTGACAACAAACAAAGTAAACAGAATAAGAAGCAAAAGGTTGGGTGTGGCTGGATGACCACACTTCTGGTAACATGGGGTGTGTGGTCTAATATGCTAATGCGTTTCTGCTGTTGGGTGTGGCCCGTTATGCTAATGAGTTCCTGCTGGGCTTTCTCTACAAAAAAAGCCCTGGATAGAATCATAGAGTCGGAGACAGTGTTCCCTCTAAGCTGAGTGAGTGTGAACTAGCTCAGTTTTTTTAGCCTCGGCTCACACATTGTCGCCTTCACTCAGGAAGGGACGGCTCCAGAGCAAACTAACTTAATGCACTAGCCAGATCACTCGCTCACAACTTAAATGCCAGCAGCTCACATTGGTTGGAGGGAACCTCCAGGGTCATCTAGCACAACCCCCTGCACCATGCGGGAAATTCACAAATAAATCTCTCCCACACATTCCCAGTGACCCCTGCTCCACGCCCAGAAGATGATCGAAAACCTCTAGGATCCCCAGCCAAACTGGCCTGGAGAGAAATTGCTTCCTGACCCCAAAGTGGTCGCAGCCAGATCGCCCTCACATCCATGACCCCCAAGTGGCGATCGGCATTTCCCTGGGCGTGTACGAAAGGGCCATGAGAACTAAGCACTGAGGCAACCCCTTCCTGCCCTCCCTCTCACGATCTGCCCAAGTTTCCAGAATCAGCATGGCTGCCAGATGGCCATCTAGACTCTGTTTGAGAACCTCCCAAGAAGGAGAGCCCACCACCTCCCAAGAAAGCCTGTTCCACTGAGGAACTGCTCTAACTGCCAGGAACTTCTTCCTAATGTTTAGCCGAAAACTCTTCGGATTTAATTCCAACCCCGTTGGCTCTCTGTCCGCCGTTCCCTCCCTCTCTCCCTTGCCCCCAGGAATTCATTGAAGAGCTCTTGGCCCCTGGCTTTGGGGGATGATTGCCTTTGTGAAGGAGGCCGAGGCGCTGGCGGAGCGGGGCCAGCTGGAGCGGCTGCGCGGGGAGGAAGGTGAGTCGATTGCTGGGGCTGGGCTGGGGGCGGATGGGGAAAGGGGGGCTTTCCAGACCCCAGAGCTCCTCTCTACTGTTGCGAGCCACTTAGAACCAGGCCCATAGCTAGGAAATTTTGGTTGGTGGGGCACTGGGAAATCTGGGGGGGGGAGAGAGGAGGAGGGCAGGGGAGAACTTTTTGCACTTAAAAAACCACCTTGCGCCTCAATGAGCGGGGGACGCTGCAACTTCCTGCTTCTCTCTGCTTCTGCTGACTCAAAACAGAAGGACTTTTTTTACTGAGAGAAGCGGGTCCCGTCTCCTTCGTGCCAGCCGACTGTAGCAGGAGATATGGCGGCTCTTCTTTGGCTCCCATCTCTGCCCCGTGGTGGGTGGGCACTGAGGAGGCCGGGGGTGCGGTGCTGCTGCGTGAGCGGGCATGGCCCCGAAATGCAGGACTTGGCGGGGCGGGGCTGCTGCATGAGGGGGCATGGCCCCGAAATGCAGGACTTGGTGGGGCGGGACTGCTGCGTGAGGGGGCACGGCCCCGAAATGCAGGACTTGGTGGGGCAGGACTGCTGCGTGAGGGGGCATGGCCCCGAAATGCAGGGCTTGGTGGGGCGGGGCTGCTGCGTGAGGGGGCATGGCCCCGAAAATGCAGGACTTGGTGGGGCAGGACTGCTGCGTGAGGGGGCATGGCCCCGAAATGCAGGACTTGGTGGGGCAGGACTGCTGCGTGAGGGGGGCATGGCCCCGAAATGCAGGACTTGGTGGGGCGGGGCCGCTGCGTGAGGGGGCATGGCCCCGAAATGCAGGACTTGGTGGGGCGGGACTGCTGCGTGAGGGGGGCATGGCCCCGAAATGCAGGACTTGGTGGGGCAGGACTGCTGCGTGAGGGGGGCACGGCCCCGAAATGCCCCTCTGTAGCTACGGGCCAGCCTGGAGCCCAGAGGGAAAGGAGGGGGCAGAAACGCTTTCATTGGTAGACCCACGAAAACCTGTGGCCCTGTGCCCTGCTCCTGCAGCCCGGGTGACGCAGCTGGTGCGAGGCTTTGCCGGGACGTGGAAGGCGGCCGTGGAGTCGCTGAGCCAGGACGTGATGCGCTCCTTCACCAACTTCAAGAACGGCACCACCATCATCCAGGTGGGGCACAGGCCCGGGCGGGAAGGGGCCGGGGGGCTTCTGGACCCGGCAGGAAGGGAGAAGGCCCAGAGCGAGCACCATTCCAAGGCCAAAACACCCCAAATACGTGCATGTTCCCTGACCCTCGTCCCTCCTTCCCCCATGGCAGTAGATAGATTCGGGGGGCAGCATAGGCAGGAAGAGAAGCCCATGCCAAATATTGGGTTGCCCCCGGGGAAAGGGCCATTACTGTGGCGGGGTGTGGGGGTTGGCTTCCCTCTTTTGCAGTAGCTCAGTTGCCATGTTTCGGGCAGTTCGTGGCTGAGGACTCAACCAGACGGGATGCTGAACATTCTTAGTCCTCCACATATCTTTGCTTTGCAGTCGATTTGGGTCACAAGGGACAGATAGGAACTCTCAGTCTGGGGCAAGGGATGCTCTGTATTCTTGGTGCTTGGGGGGGTCAATAGTGGGGGGCTTCTGGTGTCCTGGCCCCACTGCTGGACCACCTGATGGCACCTGGTATTTTTGGCCACTGTGTGACACAGAGTGTTGGACTGGACGGGCCACTGGCCTGATCCAACACTGCTTTCTCTTATGTTCTTATGTGAACTCTCGGTCTGGGGAGGGGAAAGGAAAGGAGATTGTATGGAAGGAGAAGGCCAGTTTGGTGTAGTGCTAAGAAGCACAGTCTCTAATCTGGGAGAACTGGATTTGATTCCCCGCTCCTCCACATGCAGCCAGCTGGTTGACCTTGGGTCAGTCATAAGAACTCTCCCAAGCCCACCTATCTCATAGGGTGTCTGTTGCGTGGAGGGGAAGGGAAAGGAGATTGTAAGCCACTCTGAGACTCCGAGTGAAGGGCAGGGGGTATAAATCCGATCTCTTCTTCTTACTCTCACATCACCTCCCGCCTGGTCCTTTTAACTGGAGATGCCGGGGATTGAACCTGGGACATTTTGCATGACCTTTTGTGGCTCTTCCACTGAGCCACAGCCCCTCTTTACAGCTCTCCAGGGTCTCAGGTGGTGGTCTTTCCCATCACCTCCTTCCTGGTCCTTTGAACTGGAATTGCTGGGGATTGAACCTGGGGCCTTCTGCATGCCAAGCAGATGCCCTGCCCCTGAACCACAGCCTCTCTTTACAGCTCTACTGGGGATTGAACCTGGGGCCTTCTGCATGCCAAGCAGAGGCTCTACTGCTGAGCCACGGCCCCTCTTGACAGCTCTCCAGGGTCTGAGGCTGAGGTCTTTCCCATCACCTCCTTCCTGGTCCTTCTAACTGGAGATGCCGGGGATTGAACCTGGGACCTCCTGCATGCCAAGCAGAGGCTCTCCCACTGATCCGCTGCCAGTCCCCTTTCCCAACTCCATTCTGCCATTAGCTGGTTCTCCTCCCGTTGGTAGGAGTCTCCGCCCCCCTCCTGGGGCCAGCAATGGCTCCCCGCCTGGGTATTGGCGGCTGCAGAGGCCGGGGGCGGAGCTTGAGGAGGAGGGTGGGGCCAGAGGGCTTGTGTGTGTGTGTGTACATGCAGCCAGAGGTTTTTTTGCTTTCTCACCCCCTCCCCGCCCGTCTCTCCCTGTAGGGGGCGCTGACGCAGCTGATCCAGTACTACCACCGCTTCCACAAGGTCATGGCCCTGCCCCCCCTGAAGGCCCTGCCCGTCCGCTCGGAGCTCATCAACATCCACCATCTCATGGTCGAGGTGAAGAAACACAAGCCCAATTTCTGAAGCGGGGGCAGGCGCGGCGGCCGCGCTGTGGCCGCGGGTCGTCCCCCCAATCCCGAGGTGGGGACAAACACCGCCACTGGTCAATGCCTCGTTTCACCTGTGAGATGGGCTTCCGTCTGTCTGTCTGTCTGTCTTGCTTTGTACAGCTGCAATAAAAGTCTCTTGCAGTTCAGTTTAGAAATGGTCCTCTCACTGGGGACGGGCAGGAAAGGAGGATATTTTCATCCTTGGCCTTGCGGGTGGCGGGAGGGGCGTCGATGCTTCCAAACTCTTTTCCTGCCGCTGGGTGCATGCAGGGCCAGTGAGAACCCCCCTGCTTCACACGTCGAAGGCCTCACTTGTCAGTAGGGAAGGAGGGAGGCGGGCAACTGTGTAATTCGTGTGGCCGAATCTTCAGCTTTCAATTCGCTGGAATTCGCTGCCAGAGGATGCAGTGGTTCGAAAAGTTGGGAGTCGAGCGTCGCAAAGATACCAAATGTGCAAATTCCGCTAGGAAAGACACCCATCAAAAATTGCCCAAAATTTACAACCCGGGAAAATCTACAGCAGGTATATAAACTCTATTTCACAATTATAATCTCCATTTTACCATTTTAAAGTTGGTGATATTGTCCCAACATCAAAATAAAGGCATACTCATGCCGGCCACATGACCACAGAAACGTCTTCGGACAGCGCTGGCTCTTCGGCTTTGAAACGGAGATGAGCACCGCAACCTTAGATTCGGATTCGACTGGCTTTCGAGCAAGGGAACCTTTACCTTTACCTATAACTATAAATGCACCATAGAATACAACGTTTCCTCCTTCGAAGGTAAATATTAGAAGGGAACAGCCACACACCTACTGTTTTCTTTCAGCGTAAGCGATGTTTAGCCTGTAAATTTATGATGGAAGGAAAACTACGTGCACGGTTTATGGAATCCTTGGATCCAAAGATCAATTTTTTTTGCGACTCGCAAAACGGAAAATATTGTCTATGTCTCCGTGTGTGAATGTGGTAAAAAATATGTGGGGTCTACAATAAGAGCCATTAAAACCTGGATCCTTGAACATAAATCTAGACTAGCCAGACATGTAGGAAATGTCCCAATGGTGGAACATTATTTAGATACTGGACACAATGTGAAAAATACGAAGTTCTGTGTGATTTATGTACATCCAGACAAACCTTTCCAGAGGCAGAATGTGCAGCGTCTTTTAGTACAGAGGGAGGCATGCTTTATTTTTGAATAGAGAAATTGATTTTTCAGTCTTTTTTACAAATAAATAGAATAAAACTATATGTTTCTTATAAACTAAGATCATGGCATCTGGCCCCATCACTCCTTGGCAAATAGAAGGGGAAATCGTAGAAGTAGTGACAGACTTCACGTTCCTGGGATCCCAGATCACTGCAGATGGTGACTGCAGCGATGAAATTAAAAGACGCCTGCTCCTTGGGAGGAAAGCGATGGCAAACCTAAACAGCATGATAAAAAGCAGAGACATCACCCTGCCAACAAAAGTCCGCATGGTCAAAGCAATGGTATTCCCCGTAGTAATGTATGGCTGCGAGAGTTGGACTATAAGGAAGGCCGAGCGCCGAAGAATAGATTCTTTTGAACTATGGTGCTGGAGAAGACTCTTGAGAGTCCCTTGGACTGCAAGGAGATCAAATCAGTCAATCCTAAAAGAAATCAACCCTGACTGTTCCCTGGAAGGCCAGATCCTGAAGCTGAAGCTCAAATACTTTGGCCACCCAATGAGAAGGGAGCATTCACTGGAGAAGACCCTGATGCTGGGAAAGATTGAAGGTCAAAGAAGAAGAAGGGGACGGCAAAGGATGAGATGGTTAGACAGTGTCATCGATGCAACGAACATGAAATTGAGCAAACTTCAGAGGACAGCGGAAGACAGGAGGGCCTGGCGTGATCTGGTCCGTGGGGTCGCGAAGAGTCGGACTCGACTGTGCGACTGAACAACAACAACAACAATATGTTTATTTAAGAAGAGTAGAGCCCTTTAATGGGGCTTATTTAAATTGATTTCACCGGTTTTTCCCCGGGTGAGGTTTAAATTGGCACGTATTTCCCTCTGTGCTTTTGAGAACTTACGATTCGCTCTTCAAACTCTGAACACCTTGCTGTCAGGAAATCGGGGTGAGTGTATTTTTTCAGATAAGGTTTTTAAAAATCACTTTCTTCATACGTGTTTTCTGTACAAGGCAATCGCCTTGTGTAACTTATTTCCACAGTTCCAACTACGCAGCCGGCAAACTGAAGAAATCGATGGAAACATGTCTCCTTTAAGTATCCGGAACGGGCGTTTTTGCGAAGGCTGTTTTTGAAAATGTTTTGTAACTGTGGATTCCTCCTGCTAAGTTGACTGGACCACATGGACGAATATTTATCTTCGAAGGAGGAAACACTGTACTCTGTGCCTTGCTTATAGTAGGCACTTATTTTGATGTTGGGACACCATCAACTTTAAAATCGTAAAATAGAGATTACAAGAAAAGGGACCCGCGATACTCGCAGGGGTGGAGTATTCCCCCCGGCTCCCGGCCTGCAGAAGCAGGAGGACCTCAAGGCTGAGGAGGAAGTGACCACAGATAAGCTTCCCCCTCCCCCTGGCACCGGCAGCGAGAGCTGAGCGGCTCCCAGCCACCGGGCCCACCAAGCTTCCCTCCCCCCAGCCCTGTTGGGCCTGCCAAACCTCCTCCCCCCGGTAGTGATAGTGAGGCCCGTGCAGCTCCCAGCAGCCAGACCCACCAAGCCTCCCCCCCAATGGCTGCGAGGCAACATTCCCAGTGCGTTCTCTGCACATGCACAGGGAATGCTTTTTACTTTTGGGGGGATTTAAGTGTCCCCCTGTATAGTTTTTTTCACTTTTCAGATTTTTCTGCATCCCTAGGGAGTGCCCCAAATGTGCAGGAAAATCTCTTTGCCCCCAAGTGCCCCGGATGTGTGGATTTAGATATCCACACAGAGGGGGCGTCTTGGCTATTCGTATATAGACAATTGTGAAACAGAGTTTATATATATTGGCAATTTTTGATGGTGTTTTTCCTAGTGGAATTTGCATATTTAGAGGATGTAGTGGTGGCCACAGGAACAGACAGATTTCAAAGGGGACTGGATGGATTCATGGAGGACAGGTCTATCAGTGGCTACAAGCCATGGTGGCTGAGGGGAACCTCCACATTCAGAAGTGTTATTCCTCTGAATCCCAGAACCAGGAGGCAACAGGGGAAGGCCTCGGCCTCTCTGCCCTGTTGTTGGCCCTCCAGAGGAACTGGTTGACCACTGTGTGAGACAGGAGGCTGGACTAGGGGGACCCTCACTGGTCTGACCCAGCAGGGCTCTTCTGAGGCTCTTCTCAGGGGAAGGCCTCGGCCTCTCTGTCCTGTTGCTGGCCCTCCAGAGGAACTGGTTGACCGCTGTGTGAGACAGGAGGCTGGACTAGGGGGACCCTCACTGGTCTGACTCAGCAGGGCTCTTCTGAGGCTCTTCTCAGGGGAAGGCCTCGGCCTCTCTGCCCTCTTGTTGGCCCTCCAGAGGAACTGGTTGACCGCTGTGTGAGACAGGAGGCTGGACTAGGTGGACCCTCCCTGGTCTGACCCAGCAGGGCTCTTCTGAGGCTCTTCTCAGGGGAAGGCCTCGGCCTCTCTGCCCTGTTGCTGGCCCTCCAGAGGAACCAGCTGGCCACTGCATGAGACAAGATGCTGGACTAGATGGACCCTCACTGGTCGGATCCAGCAGGGCTCTTCTGAGGTTCTTATCAGGGGAAGGCCTCGGCCTCCCTGCCCTGTGCCTGGCCCTCCAGAGGAACTGGTCGGCCAGTGTGTGAGACGGGAGGCTGGACTAGATGGACCCTCCCTGGTCTGATCCAGCAGGGCTCTTCTGAGGCTCTTCTCAGGGGAAGGCCTCGGCCTCTCTGTCCTGTTGCTGGCCCTCCAGAGGAACCAGCTGGCCACTGCATGAGACAAGATGCTGGACTAGATGGACCCTCACTGGCTGGATCCAGCAGGGCTCTTCTGAGGTTCTTATCAGAGGAAGACCTTGGCCTCTTTGCCCTGTTGTTGGCCCTCCAGAGGAACTGGTCGGCCACTGTGTGAGATGGGATGCTGGACTAGATGGACCCTCCCTGGTCTGATCCAGCAGGGCTCTTCTGAGGTTCTTATCAGGGGAAGGCCTTGGCCTCTCTGCCCTGTTGCTGGCCCTGCAGAGGAACTGGCTGGCCCCTGTGTGAGACGGGAGGCTGGACTAGATGGACCCTCCCTGGTCTGACCCAGCAGGGCTCTTCTGGTGTCCTTATCAGGGGAAGGGCTCGGCCTCTCTGCCCTGTTGCTGGCCCTCCAGAGGAACTGGCTGGCCCCTGTGTGAGACAGGAGGCTGGACTGGATGGACCCTCACTGGTCTGACCCAGCAGGGCTCTTCTGAGGCTCTTATCAGAAAAAGGTCTCAGCCTCTCTGCCCTGTTCTTGGCCCTCCAGAGGAACTGGCTGGCCACTGTGTGAGACGGGAGGCTGGACTAGGTGGACCCTCACTGGTCTGACCCAGCAGGGCTGATGTTCTTCTCAGGGGAAGGCCTCGGCCTCTATGTCCTGTTTGTTGGCCATTCAGAGGAACTGGCTGGCCCCTGTGTGAGACGGGAGGCTGGACTGGATGGACCCTCCCTGGTCTGACCCAGCAGGGCTCTTCTGAGGCTCTTATCAGAAAAAGGTCTCAGCCTCTCTGCCCTGTTCTTGGCCCTCCAGAGGAACTGGCTGGCCACTGTGTGAGACGGGAGGCTGGACTAGGTGGACCCTCGCTGGTCTGACCCAGCAGGGCTGATGTTCTTCTCAGGGGAAGGCCTCGGCCTCTATGTCCTGTTTGTTGGCCGTTCAGAGGAACTGGCTGGCCCCTGTGTGAGACGGGAGGCTGGACTAGATGGACCCTCCCTGGTCTGATCCAGCAGGGCTCTTCTGAGGTTCTTATCAGAGGAAGGCCTCGGCCTCTCTGCCCTGTGGTTGGCCCTCCGGAGGAACTGGCTGGCCCCTGTGTGAGACGGGAGGCTGGACTGGATGGGCCCTCCCTGGTCTGATCCAGCAGGGCTCTTCTGAGGTTCTAATTTCCACAGCGTCAAAGATCAGAGGCTGCAGCCTGTCAGAGGGGCCAGAATTCCCCTCCCGACAGTGTTCCCACTGGGCACAGGAGCCCATCTCAATCCTCACACATGGCTGCCAACACCCCCTTGGATCTTCAGCTCCATCGTTTCTGCCTGGATCCTCTTGAGAGGGGTGAAGGTGGTGGCAGCAACCCTTTAACACAGACACCCAGCTCCAACTGAAACGTCATGGCCCTCATAAGCGATGGCCCTGGGGCTGTCCGGCCCCCTTCTTGCATGGCCGTCGGTCCCCTCAGAAAGCAGGTTCGCTCAGGGAAGTGTTTGGAAAGAGCCCCTGAGCCCCTCCGAGTTTGGGTAGGAAAGACTTGCCTCTCGGGGTGGAGGGGTGAAAGAGACCTCTCTGCTCTGATGCAGCAGCCCTACCTGGGGATTACACAGCTCTGGACAAGCTAAACATGAGCCTGCAGTGTGACACAAGCTAAACATGAGCCTGCAGTGTGATGCGGCAGTGAAGAAAGCTAATGCAATCTTAGGATGTATTAGCAGAAGCATTGTGTCCAGATCACGGGAGGTGGTAGTTCCGCTCTATTCTGCTATGGTCAGGCCCCACCTGGAGTCCTGTGCCCAGTTTTGGGCACCACATTTTCGGAAGGATGTTGACAAACTAGAGCGGGTCCAGAGGAGGGCGACCAGGATGGTGAGAGGGTTGGAGTCCAAGTCTTATGAGGAAAGGCTGAGGGAGTTGGGTATGTTTAGCCTGGGAAAGAGAAGGTTTAGAGGGGGCATGATTGCAGTCTTCAAGTATTTGAAGGGCTGTCATGTAGAAGATGGAGTGGATCTATTCTCTCTTGCTCTGGATTGCAAGACTAGATCTAATGGGTGGAAATGACAAGGGAGTCGTTACTGGCTTAATATCAGGAGAAACTTCCTGACTGTGAGAGTGGTTGAGCAGTGGGACAGACTGCCTCGGGAGGAGGTGGATGCTCCTTCGCTGGACGTGTTCAAGAGGAGACTGGACGACCATCTCTTGGGTATGTTGTAGGTATGTAGGGGTTTCGGCTGTGTTCCTGCAGAGTGCAGGGGGTTGGACTAGATGGCCTGCAAGGTCCCTTCCAACTCTAACATTCTATGATTCTATGGACGACAGCTCGAAGTTTGCATGAGGGAAGGAGGAGCCGAAATGAGAGACGCCAAGAAAGCAGCAAAATTAGAGATGATCTATTACACAATGCAATTTCCACAATTTCTTTACAAAACATTACACAGCCGTGGCCTGCCTGTATTCCAGCACCAGAGGGCGTCCTTTGCTGCTTTTTAGAAAACAAAAAAGCCAAAGGGGAGGGGCACCCATAATAATAATAATAATAATAATAATATTTTTTAAAAAATCTTTGAATTTGCAGGCAGCCAAGAGACAATAAACTTTTTTTTTTTAAATTTCCCGAGCACCAGAACTGGGTGTGAAACTCACTTTTTTCTCCTTTTTTAAAAAAGACTGGAAACGGGACGGCAGGAGATGAAAATAGTCTTTTTCTTTTCTTTTATATCCCCTCCTTTAAATAATATAATTAATTTAAAAACTTTATAAAAACAAAATAAAACACACAGTTTCCCTTTCTCGCGTCGGGTGGCTCGTGGAGTGACGTTCGGGCAAAAGGACTTTTGAGTAGACGGAAGCCGCAAGAGAGGTGGGGGAGCTGAATTTCACGTGGCTCCGTCCGTGGGCCGACCTTGTGCAAAAGGATCCCCAGACGGGAGTTCCTCAAAGGGGCTGAACACTCCCCCCCCCGTAAGGCCTGATGGAGGGGGAGGGCTTCGATAGCGGCTTCAGCCCCACCAGCCTGGATCAGGCAATGCAAGAGACCCTCCCCTCCAAGGGCTCATGTGCAGAGTTCACTGGCGGTGAAGCCGTGGGGCAGCCGTCTCTCCTGTAGGGAACGGGGAGGGGGGATAGCAAAGCCAAGAGAGGCTGGGAGACGTGTTGAGTGCAGGAGGGGCCCTGGGAGAGCATGGCTGGATCCAACCTCCAACCTGGCCAGTGCACCTTCCGGGGGGCAAGGTGGGGCTGTGCCCCCCTGACTTCTGGCCAGGTGCAGGAAGGGATGGCTATGGTGTAAGCAAGCAGGGAAAGATGGGTGGCCCCAGAGGGCCGGTGGAGGGGACAGGGCATCACTCGCTTGCCGGGTGGGGGGCTGCAGCGGCCTCTGTTGCTGACGCAGGGAAGGAGGTAGGACGGATCCTCTTCGGTCGCTGCTGGAGAGGGCGGGGCGAAGACAGACTCTGTTCCACTGGAAACTGGGTGGGGGGAAGGGTGATGGGATGCGTGGGGGAGCTCCGTGGGTCGAGGGACTCAGTCCTAGCCGAGGAAGCACACGGGCCCCACTTCAAACCCGAACTGCTGATTGGGCTCCCCAAAGTCCGTCACCCGCACGTCCAGCAGGGGAGCTGTTCCACGCGGGGCGTGTTCACCTCCAGCACCGTCTTGTCCGTCCCTTTCCGCAACTGTTTAGGGAGAAGACGGGAGAAGATGCTATTTAATGTTGGGGGGGACCTGGGTTGTGGGTTCTGGGGGGGTGACCGTGGGCCACAGTAGGCAAAAGTGTAAACTCTTGAGTTGTGATAGGAATACCTGGCCCAACCTGCAGGAGGGCGGGGGGGCACGAGAGGATCCCCAAGACCCGAGTTCGAGGAACCTTGGCCAATCTAGGGCACTGATCCCTCCCTCCCGGGCCAACTATCTCCAAATTCTTCCTGTCCCTGGCCTTCTTTGTACACCTTAGCCCTCTTCTTCCCTTCCCCCCATGCCCACAGAGTCTCCCCCAAGTGGCTCCCCCACCCCCTCCCAGGGATCCAGGGCCGATCCCTCCCCCTGCCCTGCTCCGGGCCTCACCGCACAGCCGTCCGCCAGGGCCTTGACGTAGGGGCTGTTGTCGTAGCTCATGTCCTCCTCGTTGGCGCCCAGGAAGCGCAGGGCGTGCTGGTAGCCCCCAGGGGCCGGGCCACGGCTGTGCCACGCCACCGAGCGCTGGCAGTGGTAGGTGAAGTTCTGCCGGGCCGAGACGCTGAGCAGCCGCAGGAAGGCCAACTGGACGATGCCCAGGGGGTTGCCATCGGCGTCCACGTAGGCGAACTGGGGAGGGGAAAGCCAGATTGCAGGGACTGGGCGATTCCGGACCCCCACCCAGCTTCCCTGGCCACCCTCTGGCTCTCTCCCGTTAGCTCCAAATCCCCCGCTAAATCCATCCTTCCTTCCCTAGGCTGTGATGGCACCCACTTATGCCAGGATGTGGAGGAGAGGTCTCTCACCGGTAATGCTCCCTCTAAGCTGTGGAGTCTTGTGAGCAAAAATTCTACTTTGTGAGCTACTGGCATTAAAGTTGTGAGTGAGCGATTTGGCTGCTGCATAAATTAGTTTGCTCTGGAGCCCTCCCTTCCTGAGCTAAGGCAAAAATGTGGGGCAAAACCTGGGGGCAGGAGAGGGAGAGAGTCAAAGAGTCCCAGGGCTTGGGACCTCCTTCCTCCATCCTTTACAAGAGACAGGAGGTTCCCTGCCTGCAACACGGTGCCCCCCCACCCCGGGTTCCGCACATGAGCACTGGAGGCAATGCTCCCTCTAAGCCGTGGAGTCTTGTGAGCAAAAATTCTACTTTGTGGGCTCCTGGCATTAAAGTTGTGAGCGAGCAATTGGGCCACTGCATGAATTAGATTGCTCCTGAGCCATCCTTCCTGAGCGAAGACAAAAATGTGCGAGCCAGAGGTTAAAATACTGTGAGCTAGCTCACACTAACTCTGCTGAGAGGGAACACTGCTCACCGGCTCTCTAACTGTCACAGCTCAATGAATCCTCTATGTTCAGAGGCAGTATACCATTGAATCCCTAGTGCACAACCACAGGGGACAGGCTGCCATCTTACTGCCCTGCTCTTGGTCTTCCTGGAAGCATCTGTCTGGGCCCTGCTTAGAGTCCGGACACTGTCCTGCGTGCCCCCCGTGCCCCCCCAGGAGGGTTCACGCCCCCCCAGTCTCACCCTTCTGGCCCCTATTTTGAAAACTCCTCTAGTCTTGATCCCGGAACCACCCATTTTACCGCACACATGCCCCCTTGTTCCATGTATGTGATAACAGTCCTGTTATTGCCTGGGGGCAGGAGAGGGAGGGAATCAAAGAGTTCCAGGGCTTGGGACCTCCTTCCTCCTCTCCAGGAGTCATTTCCTAGAGAAAGAGGTGCAGGAGCTCATTTGCATAACTCATTCGCATATGCCACACCCCCTGACAAAGGCATGTTTAAAATGAATTAAGGCATATGAAAATGAGTTTAAATCCCCCCCCTTTCCCTGAATCTCTCTGCAAAAGTGGAACTGGTGGGCGGGCTGGAGAAGGGAAGGGCAGGGAGGCAGAGATGCCTGGGTTCCCTCTCCGGTCTTCTCCACGTGCCCCGCAGCTGTGAGGCACCTGGAGAAGATTGGGCAGGGAACCCAGGCATGTTTAGAAAAGCATTTAAATCCCCCCAGGTGGTGGGGGGCTCTGTGGGCCTTCCCTGGCCCGTCTGACTGGGCTCCTTACTACCGGAATGCCGCTCTGGGGCGCTCCAGAAGGAAATGACCCCTGCTCCTCTCCATTCTTTACAACAGACGAGAGACCCCCTGCCTGCAACACGGTGCCCCCCGCCCCCCCCCACTTCTGCACATGAGCACTGGAGATATGCTCCCTCTAAGCCATGGTGTCTTGTGAGCAAAAATTCTACCTTGCAAACGACTGGCATTAAAGTAGTGAACGAGCGATTTGGCTGCTGCATAAATTAGACTGCTCTGGAGCCCTCCTTCCTGAGCTAAGACAAAAATGTGTGAGCCGGAGGCTAAAAAACTGTGAGCTGGCTCACACTAACTCAGCTTAGAGGGAACAGAGCACCAGGGCAACATGGGAGCAGCTCTATCGGCCTCGTTCTATTTTCCTCCCAGGACTTCACAGTGATGAGCATAGTTCCATCGCCCCCCCTTATCCTATCTCTTTATCCTGCTCCCCCCCAGCTCAAAGAGCAGTGCCATGGGGGGGGGTGAGTCTTTAGGGTGCCCTTTTGCGTGAGGTCCAGGTTGACACTGCTAAGATCAGGGGACAATTTAACAGCTTTCCATTTTAAAACAGTGTCTCCAGTACCAAGACAGCTGTTTCGGAGAAGAGGGGGTGGATGGGGGGGCAGAGGGACGACCCACACAGACCTCCCCCCCACACTCACCTTGCTGCCTTTCCGGAACTGGCTGAACCAACTCTGGGGGGTCTCCTGGTCCCATGTGGACATCTTAACCTGGGCGGGGTGGGGGGGAGAGAAGAAACAAACGTGAGCTAAGAAGAGGCCTTGCTTTGCGACTGGGAGGGCGAAGGCCAGGAGAGAAAGTCAAGGGTGTGTGAGGGAAAATTCATCCGCACTTATGAGGGAGGCAACATTTCAACCAGTTAATTTATTTGTATTAGTTGAAAATATTTATACTCCTCAACATTCAGGAAAATGAGTTTTAAATTTGACACCTAAAAACATCCAATTAGTGGGGGGCGGCGGCAGATTTTTAAAACTGTTATTTCAGTCAAAATACTAAAGAAAACTGCCAGTGACAGTGGGCATCAAGGAAGAAGAAGAAGAAGAAGAAGAAGAAGAAGACGACGACGACGACGACGACGACGACGACGACACTGGATTTATACCCTGCCCTTCACTTGGAGTCTCAGAGCGGCTTACAAACTCCCTTCCCCTCCCCACAACAGACACCTTGTGAGGCAGGCGGGGCTGAGAGAGCTCCTGACAGAAACTGCTCTTTTTCAAGAACAGCTCTTATCAGAACTACGGCTTGCCCAAGGTCATCCAGCAGCTGCAAGCGGAGGAGTGGGGAATCAAACCCGGTTCTCCCAGAGGGACATCCCCTCAAATACAGACCCCCTCCACACACAGAAGAGAGGCCTGCCCTGAGAACACAACTAGCGGCACCTGATGGGGGGGAAGCATGCTAACCTGCTTCAAAAGGATCATTTAGAAAAGAGACAACTAAAGGGGGACATGAGAGAGGTTTATAAAATTATGCATAGGATGGAGATAGTCAGCAAAGAGAACTCCCCCCCCCCTCCCAAAATACTAGAATTGGGAGGCATCCAATGAAGCCAATGGGCAGTAGGTTCAGGACGGACAGAAGGAGATACTACTTTATAAGAACACAAGTGGAGACCCGCAAGAAACTTGCGGGATGGTCATCCCATTCCTCACACCTTTGCTTCCTCCCCTCTACCCTTACCTATCTCACACTCTTTCTCCCTTCTGGGGGTGGAGCCATAGACTCAACCCTCCAAAGCAGCCATTTTATCCAGGGGAACCGATCTCTGTCACTCGGACAACAGTTGTAATGCTGGGTGATCTCCAGCCCTCACCCAGAGGCTGGCAATGGTAGTTCTCATGGAGGAAATGGCTGGTTTGGAGGGTGGAGTCTATGGCATTATACTGGTCTGAAGTTCCTCCCCTCCTCAAACCCCACCATCCCCAGGATCCACCCCTTAAATGTCCAGGAGTTTCCCAATCCAGAGTTGGCAACCCTATTTCCTTCCCACCCAACAGCCAACTTAACCTTTATCTGCCTTTATCTGTCTTCAGCTTTTTGTCTCCACCCCCTCCCCCACAGCTTCTACCAAGGAAAATTACAGTCTTTCTCCACAGTGGGGACCAAAGCAGCTTACATTATTCTCACCTCCTTTTTATCTGCACAACAACCCTGTGAGGTTGGTTAGGCTGAAAGTATGTGACTGGTCCAAAATCACCCAGTCAGCTTCCACCGCAATATGGGGATCTGAACCTGGGTCTTGCAGACCCTACTCTGAGGCTCTAACTGCTGCACCACTGCTGGCTTTCATTGGGTGGCTGCTGAACAGCAGCAAGCAGCCAGGCCAAGTTGAGTCATGCAAATTAGGTGGTATCAAGTCACCCAGAGGGTGCTGCCTAGGGATGCCAGCCTCCAGGTGGGATCTGGGGATCCCCTGGAATTACTGCTCAGCTCCAGACTACTGAGATAACTTCCCTTGGAGAAAATGGATGCTTTGGAGGGTGGACTCTAGGGTATTGTACCCCACTGAGGTCCCTGTCCTCCCCAGGCTCCATCCCCAAATCTCCAGGAGTTTCCAGACCTGGAGCTGGCAACCCCACTACCCCCATCCCCTGCCAGTGCCCATGGGGGGACCTGGCAACCCTAGACTGCAGCCAGGCCTAGGGTTGGCAACCTCCAAGTGGGGCCTGGAGAGTGAACTCCAGAGATCTGTGAACAATAGAGATCTGTCTCCCTGGAGAAAATGGCTGCTTTGGAGGGTGGATTCTGTGGCATGATGCCCAGCTGAGGCCTCTCCCTTCCCCAAACCCTGCCCTCCTTGCACTCCACCCCAAAACCTCTAGGAATCCCCCAGCCTGGCCCCAAGGCGCCCTCCCTCCTTCCCCCTCCCTCCCTCCAAGGCCGAAAGAGGCCTGGAAAGAAAGGGCCCTTCTCCCCCCCCCTTTGACTGACAGAGCCAGTCAGAAGCCTCCTCCCCCCCCGCCCCCCCCCAACGTTCTAATCTCTCCCCGTTGCTGCCTGGAGTCAGGTCCCTGCAGAGGCCATTTCAAAAGGCTTTTGGGGGGGGATTCAACCGTCCCTAAAGGGATTTCCTCACTGTTTGGATTTTTCTACAAACCCAGGAAGTCTACTGACTATGTAGGAAAAGCTGTTGGGGGAGAGGGAGGCCCCTGTTGGAGGGAATAGGTATCCGCACAGAAAAAAAAAAGTCTGGAATTAGAATAAGGATATAAGAACATAAGAGAAGCCCATGTTGAATCAGGCCAATGGCCCATCTAGTCCAACACTCTGTCACACAGCGGCCACACACACGCAGGTCCTGACCTGGATAGCCCAAGCTTAGCCTGAACCTGTCAGATCTCAGAATCTAAGCAGGATCAGCCTTGGCTAGTATTTGGAAGGGCGACCTCCAAGGAACACCAGGGTCGTGACGCGAGAGGCAGGCAATGGCAAACCACCTCTGAAACGTCTCCTGCCTTAAAAACAAGCCTAGCTCGCCACCTAGTGCTGCATAACGCTAAAAGAGCCATAACTTCTGGCTGCCAGACAATCTTAGGAACCCCTGGCTATACTGCACACAATACCATATGATAATTGCTGGTTATACGACACACAATAACATACGATAAATTAATTAATTGCTACCTTACACAGCAAGTGGTTAAAACGTGGGATTCACTGCCAGAAGGTGTAGTGATGGCCACAGGGAGCAACAGTTTTAAAAGGGGATTCAACAGATTCAGGGAGGATAAAGTCTATCAATGGCTACTAGCCACGGTGACTGAGGGGAACCTCCACATTCAGAGGCACTAAGCCTCCAAATCCCAGAGCCAGGAGGCAGCACTGGGAAGGCCTCAGCCTCTCTGCCCTGTTGCTGGCCCTTCAGAGGAACTGGCTGGCCCCTGTGTGAGACGGGAGGCTGGACTGGATGGACCCTCCCTGGTCTGGCCCAGCAGGGCTCTTCTGGTGTCCTTCTCAGGGGAAGGCCTTGGCCTCTCTGCCCTGTTGCTGGCCCTCCAGAGGAACTGGCTGGCCCCTGCGTGAGACGGGAGGCTGGACTGGATGGACCCTCACTGGTCTGGCCCAGCAGGGCTCTTCTGGTGTCCTTCTCAGGGGAAGGCCTCGGCCCCTCTGCCCTGTTGCTGGCCCTCCAGAGGAACTGGCTGGCCCCTGCGTGAGACGGGAGGCTGGACTGGATGGACCCTCACTGGTCTGGCCCAGCAGGGCTCTTCTGGTGTCCTTATCAGGGAAGGCCTCAGCCTCTCTGCCCTGTCGTTGGCCCTCCAGAGGAACTGGCTGGCCCCTGTGTGAGATGGGAGGCTGGACTAGAGGGACCCTCCCTGGTCTGATCCAGCAGGGCCCTTCTGATGTTCTTATGAAGGTCTCGGCCTCTCTGCCATGTTGTGGGCCCTCCAGAGGAACTGGCTGGCCCCTGTGTGATACAGGAGGCTGGACTAGCTGGACTGTTGGTCTAATCCAGCAGGGCTCTTCTCATGTTCTCCTTGCGCTCAGCATATTGCTTTCATGCATAAGGTGCTGCAACAATTCCACTGAGATTGCTTTCGTACGATGTGCCACGGAGGCACACCTGCCGGTATCCACCTGAGCTCAGAGGACGCTCATTTCCTAGGCGGCGGCCCAGCAGAAAGGGACGCTGATGGCCCTGTGCCCCCAAACCTCCCTACCACCAGTTCCATGACCCCTTATCACAAGGCCACCCCCCCCGGGTGCATGGTGTGCCCCTGTGATGGGCAGATGTCCCACTTGGACTTTCAAGCCAGCCACGACGAGCCCAGGTGCCTTTCCAAGTGAGAGAAACGGTCTTCTTCTCCATCACTTCCTCGGCTTCGGCGAGCGCCAAAGGACCCCCGCCTCCGCGAGGACCAACCTGTCCCCCCACCCGAATTCCAGACCCCTTCCCTCTGCTCTCACCTCCTGAGTCTCCTGGCTGGGGAAGACGCACGTCTCGCCCCCGGCAGTGAAGTTACAGTAGACCTTGAAGGAGTCCCTCGAGCAACCCTGGTTGGGGTCGATCCAATATTCGCCTGGAAGAGAGGAAAAGGGCGAAGACTCAACCGAACGGCCGGGAATTCGCTTCTCAGCTTCACGCCACACGCACACACTGCCCGAACACGGGGCTTGGCCTAGCACAGGTGATTCGCTCCAAAAATAATCCCCCTCAGTCAGTCTGGATGCGAAATATTCGCCGAGGCTGCGACTGTTCGCCAGAATCAGACGCTCAGGACCAGTCCGTCACAGCTGAGGCTTTGCAGCCAGGCGCAAAACAGTTCTGGATGTGAGAGGAGAGTGCAGGATGCGGTCGGCCTCTGGGGAAGAGCTGCCCCCTCACAGTCAGTCTTTCATGGCCTGTGATGGCCCACAAAAGAGGAAGAGGAAGAAGAAGAGAAAGAGGAAGGGGAGGAGATTGGATTTATACCCCGCCCTTCACTCAGAGTCTCAGAGCGGCTTACAAATTCCTTTCCTTCCCCTCCCCACAACAGACACCCTGTCAGGTAGGTGAGGCTGAGAGAGCTCTGGGAGAACTGTGACTGACCCACAGTCACCCAGCTGGCTGCATGTAGAGGAGGAGTAGGGAATCAAACCTGGTTGTCCCGATTAGAGCCCTCTGCTCTTAATCGCTACACCAAATTGTAGAGGTTTTTGATCTCTCAAACTTTGGAGAAGATATGTTGGACTGGTGGACCTCCTGAGGGCACCTGGTATTTTTGGCCACTGTGTGACAGAGTGTTGGACTGGATGGGCCATTGGCCTGATCCAACATTGGCTTCTCTCTTATGTTCTTATGATAGGAACTCTCATTCTGGGGCAAGTGATGTTCAGTGCTATTCTCGGTGCTTGGGGAGGGGTCAACAGTGGGAGGGCTTCTAGTGCCCTGGCCCCACTGCTGGACCTCCTGGTGGCCCCTGGTCTTTTGGCCTGATCCAGCATTGGCCTCTCTTATGT